>MU227665.1:1638280-1652150 GCA_018584345.1 Thuja plicata
TAAATGTAATGCAAAGATGGAATGATCTGTTGGATCTGACCTAACCTAAGATCTACGATCTTGTTTAAGTGGAAAAAGATTTATCTGACCTAGATAGAGAGGTATATGATAACCTCAAGGGGTTATTTCACAGTGTGGTGAAGTGGATGTGTATGCAAGAGGTTTGCATAGTTGATTTACTGTTTGGCATGATCTAGCAGAGAAGGCAAAAAGGCAGAGGCAGAAAGTTGCATGTGTGATTGCTTGACGGATTTCCAAGTAGATTAGAAGGTTGAAATGACAATGCAGGCTATCCAGTAAGTTAACATCAAAGCTATAATTAGATTTGAATTGCAAAGTAAGTTGTATGTACCAGATCACAAACTGCTGATTATTTTCTTACCATTGTATCAGTTAAATCCTTTAACAAGGTTGACTTAAAAGTCATTTGTATAAATCCTCTAACAAGGTGACATTCAGATTGGAATGTTCTATGTCCTCTAACAAGGCCACTCCTAACAAGGTGATTAAATCCTTTAACCAGGTCATACCTAGCAGTGTGTTATTGTAACCTTTAACAGGGTTGGCTCCTCACATGGCATCACTTCAGAAGAGTGAAAACTTGGTAGCATGTTACTGGTGGTTTTTCCCATATTGGGTTTCCACGTTAAATACATGTGTCAACTTGTGTGAATACTTATGGTTTGCTTTACTGTTATGTTTCTGCAAGTTAATTTTAATTGATAGTAAACTGCATGATTAAATTTGTTAACATATGCTACTAGTGCCGAGTAGATCTGAAAAATAGAAAAGTTTTATTTGCTACATCTAGACCTGAGGATAACTGATTCACCCCTCCCCTCTCAATTATTCTAAATTCATTCTAACACCGAGACCCATTGATAAAGAAAAATAGAAACAAGTAACCGAGCCTGAGAAAAAAACAAACAAGTCTTCAACTAGGCGAACAAAAGCAGTTACAAAGTAATTTACCGAGAAGCCTCCAACAAGCTAAGAAACCAAAGAAAACATATTTTTTTGGTTAATTAGGATTGCAAAGAACCCAAGATGCTCCTACATCAGACACCTGGGGTTAAAAGAAATGATTCTCTGAATAATGTGTTAGGTCCAATCTGAATTGAATCTAACTCAAATTTAGGAATCCAAGATGAGTCCACAATCAGTCTGTTCTTCCATTTTATCAGATACTCCATGTAATTCTTTCCTCTTTTACTTCTTCCAACTATGTGTTTCAAAATATGCTCAACTTCTTCCATTTTTTTCTTAGGATAATCACTTTGTACTATCTCTTCTTCATCAGGTTAATGGTATTTATACAAGTCTGAAATATTGAATATAGGTGATATATCCATATCATCAGGTAATTCTACTTCATATATTTTTTTACTGTCAAATCTTCTCAATATCTTGCAAGGACCAAATTTGTTCATCTTCAGTTTACCATATGTTCCAACAGGAAATATGCCTTTCTTTAAATGAACCATAACTACATCACCAAATTCAAAATTCTTGTGTCTTCTTGCTGTATTTGCACTATCCTTTTATTTTTCATTACTTTGCTCCAACTTATGTTTTACATCTTCATACAATGTCTTCATAAAATCATCAAATTTCTCTCCTTCATCACTTCTCTTCTCTTTCTAGAAATATCTCTCAAGTCTGATATACCTCTCAGTTTTGTTCCATGAATAATCTCAAAAGGTGTCTTTCCAATACTTCTATTCACTGAACTATTATATGCAAACTCTTCTTGTGCCAACATTAAATCCCAATTACTCAGTGCGTCTCAAACTAAGCATCTCAACAGGTTACCCAAACTTTGGTTTACAACCTTTGTTTGTCGATCATTCTGTAGATGAAATGTAGAACTATATTTCAACTCAGTGTCTAGCTTCTTCTAAAGTGTTTCCAAAAAAGGTTAACAAATTTACTGTCTCGGTCAGAGATGATACTCTTCGGTAATCCATGCAATTTGACAATCTCCTTAAAGAAAAGATCTACTATATGTATTGAATCTGATGTTTTCCTACATGGTATGAAATGTATCATTTTATAAAATCTATCCACAACAAAAAATATGGAATCATTACCTCTTTTTGTCCTCGGTAAGCCAAGAACAAAATCCATGCTGATATCACTACAAGGTTTCTAAGGAACAAAAATTGGTGTATATAATCTAGTATTCTAACTTACTCCTTTTGCAACTTGACAAACTCCACAAATTTTCACAAATTTATGAACATCCTTATACAAATGAGGCCAAAAATACCTTTCCTTAAGGAAACTCAATGTCTTATCAATTCAAAAATGTCCAGCCAAAGCACTACTATGTTTTTCCTTGATCAAATTAGTTCTCATTGATCCTCTCGGTATACACAACTGAATACCTTTGAACAAAATATCTTCTTGAATGAAATATTCTTCATACTTACTTGGTTGATTTGAAATAGGCTCTCTGCACATTCTCCACTTCTTAGAAAAATTAGGGTCATTTTGATACAAATCCTTCATGTCATCAAAACCAAGAACCTCAATTCTCATTCCAGTCAACAAAGATCTTCTTCTACTCAATGTATTAGCAATTCGGTTAGAAACTCCACTTTTATGCTTTATCACAAATGTGAAACTCTAAAAATACTCTACCCATTTCATATATCTCTGATTCAACTTATTATGACTACCCAAATATTGTAAAGCCTTATTCATACAACTTTTCACTAAAGAAAGCAATAGGTTTACCTTCTTGAGTCAACACAACTCCTATTGCACTTCCACTTGCATAACATTCAACTTGAAAAACCTTATTGAAACCAGGTAAGGCTAACATAGGCAACTCACCAACCCTTTGTTTCAAAGTCTCAAAAATCTTATCAACTCCATGTGTCTATTTGAATTATCTATTGTCTCCCCTTATTGTCTCATTCATAGCATTACAAATAGAACTTAAATTTTTGATGAATTTTCTATAAAAATTTTCCAATCCATGAAATGATCTTACCTCACTGACATTATCAGGTGTAGGCCAACTAAGTATAACTTCAACTTTCTTAGGATCCATCTTCAAACCATCAACTAAAATCACAAAATCTAAATACACAAGCTCTTCTTTCATGAAGGAACACTTTTTTCAAATTTATTAGCAACTTTTCCTCTTTCAATCTCCGCAACACTTGTCTTATATGCATCAAATGCTCTTCTCTAGTCTTACTGAATATCAGGATATCATCCAAGTATACAATCGCACACTTATTCAAGAATTTCTTCAAAACTTCAATCATCAACCTCATAAATGTACTTGGTGCATTAGTTAAACCAAAAAGCATAACCAACCACTCATACAAACCTTCTTTTGTCTTGAAATCAATGTTCCATTCATCACCTTCTCTGATTCTGATATGATGATATTCACTTTTCAAATCAATCTTGGTAAAATATCTTGCTCCACTCAAACAATCCATTATATCATCCATCCTCGGTATAGGAAACCTATACTTGACTATTATCTTGTTGATTTCTCCTGAATCAGTACACATTCACCATTCTCCATTCTTCTTAGGTGCTAACACTACTGGTACTTCACATGGACCCAAACTTTCTCTGATGAATCCCTTTCTCAACAACTCATGAATTTTTCGATTGAGTTCCTCATTCTCAGTCGCTGTCAATCAGTGTGTTGCCTTATTTGGAAAAAATTCTCTAGGAATCAAATCCATACATTGACTAATATCTCTAATCAGTGGAAAACCGTCAGGTACATTATCCAAAAATATCCCCTTGTACTCGGTAAGAAATTTCTCAACCTCTGCAGGAACTTTTTCTTCTATATTCTTACTCAGTTTGTTAGGAATCAAAGCATAACAAATATCATTCCTTTTCAAATGCTTAACAAACTGTCTACTTTCCATAAAACAAACTTTCACAGATGTACATAATTCATCAAAAGATTCTTCTACCAAAGGTAACAATATTTCTTACCATCAACCCAAATAGTATATCTATTCACTCTTCCATCATGTATAGCATGTCTATCATATTGCCAAGGTCTACCCAACAAAATATGACAACAATCCATAGGCATAATATCACACAACTCTTAATCATAATACTTTCCAATTTTTTAGATTCACAAAACATTGTTCACTCACCCTTAATGTATGCTCATCCTTGATCCATGAAATCTGATAGGGCTTTAGATGCTTCATTCTTTCCAACTGCAACTTATTGAGCATCTCCTTAGATTCTAAATTCTCTAAACTTCCACTATCAACAATTACCTTCCAAACTTTGTCTGCAACTCTACATCTAGTCTTGAATTTTTTTTCCTTATAGGATCTTTCTTATGTTTCGCACTCCAAAGTATCATTCTGATCATTAGATTTCCTTCCTTTTCAAGTTAATTCGGTGACTCCTCTTTCACCAAAGAAATTATGCTACAACCAAATTTCTTTCTTTCATGTGCACACTCAAAAGATCTATGTCCTTCTTCACCACAATTATAACAAGTTCCTTAGAACCCTCTTTTTTTATATCTACCTGAAGAGTAGTTTCCTCTTCCTCGGCATGAACTTCCACCTTTCCACTCAGTATTTCCTTTGTCTTGATATGTGTCTGGATTTTTCTTGTCTAGTTCATATCTACTATTTTCACCATGAGATCTACCTCGTCCTCTAGGAAATCTACCATCTTTTCCTCTTTGCCTTTGTTCATATCTCTTGTTCAATTTCTCCTCAGCTTTTATGGAAAATTGAAATGCCTCTTCAATGCTCTCCATCTTTACCAAGCTAATCTCATCTTGTATAGAAATTCTTAATCCATTCAGATACCTTGATATTATTTCCACTTCATCTTCAACATGTCTAGATCTGATGTTTAATCTATAAAATCCCTCAGTGTAATCTTTTACTGAACTATCTTTCTGTTTCAAACTTTGCATTCTCCTAACTAGGTTAATCTAGTAATCACAAGGTAGAAAATTTCCTTTCAATTTTTTTATCATCTTATCCCACCTCGATCTTGTCTTTTCTTTTCTTCTTTTGATCCAATTACAGATGCTTCCACCACAAGGATGCATGACCTTTCAACTTTGTGCTTGCAATCTTTACTTTCTTCTCCTCTAATACATTCTCTTACTCAAAGTATTTCTCCATATTAGTTATCCAATCTATTAATTCATCATAATCCAACTTTCCACTATACTCAGGAGGATTAAACTGAGGTGTGGACTTCAAACTTGTAAAAGCTTGCATAAATATCTCTCCTTCGTAATCCATCATAGGTGTAGGTGCAGCTTCTCCTTGCACTTCTTCAACCTCATCATCACTAACATCCTCAAGATGTCTTCCTCTGAGCTGGGCTATCTCATTAGCTTCCAATTTTGCAGCAGTCTATCTAAGCATATCAGCTATACTTGGATCTGTATTTCCTCTCCCTCGAACCATCTTGAAACCCTCTGCAATTGTAGGTTAGATCACAATCTGCCACCCCACAACAAATATTAACCAGCTCGGGTTAGAGATTACAAGAAGGAACCTAGATCTTACCTTTTCTTTGATACCACCTAACACAAGGAGGGGAGGAAAATAGGGGCCCAAGGCACTCCCAGCTATCCAAACCTCCTAACAAAACAAATAAGGAGAAACAACATAGAAAGGGAGAGAAGAAACATCATAACTTTATATTATTTCATCAAACTTATTACATGTCAGGTTGTAAGGCCTTCCTAGTTTCGGCGATATACATTTTGATCTTTACAATTTAATCTTCATACATGTGAGGTCACAGACCTATGATCTGAATCTTCTAAAACTATCTTCTATATCCCAATTCATGATGCCTAATCTAAGAAAATAAAAACAAATATATAGAAGAGTCCACCAAAGAGGCCGGTACTGAGATCCTAAAGATCCACCATAGGAAACAACAAAAACAACCTAGATTTAGGTCCAAACATATCCCAATAAGAGATCCCAACATTAACTATGTTATAGAAATTAAATATAGAAGTCGGCCAGAAGATCCAACTTCAAAAACACAACTCGGTAAGAAAGCCAATCGAGCACAGAGACCAGTTGGTGAAACCCACTGAGTATCCAAAAAACCATCGAGACCCATCAGTAAAGAAAACATAAACAATTAACCAAGCCTGAGAAAAGAACAAACAAGTCTTCAACTGATCCAACAAAAGTAGTTACCAAGAACTTTACTATGCATCCTCCAATAAGCTTCCCTACCGAAGAAAACATATTTTTTTGGTTGATTAGGATTTCCAAGAACCTAAGATGCTCGTGCATCATTTAGCCTTCTAACAAAGCTTAGATTTTTCCAACCAAGAAGCATGGATACTCTAGTGAGACTAACTAGCCCACTACATCAAGATCCCTTTCTAGGATGAATATATGATGATTAGCTAGCTACACCGGTTAAGACTAGTGACAAATTGGTCCTTTTGGCCCTGAACTGGGTTCTAGGAGAGGACTTCCTAAACAAAAAAGATAGGTATAGGATTAACACTAATATCTCATCTTGCTTTATCAGCTCCTTCCTGGACTTGGGGGAATCAAAGGACACAATTTCCTTCCTGGAAGAAAGCATGTTTGGCAAGATTTAGTGCGAAGGGCTTGCAGACGTGCTTGCTGTGGCACAAGAGGGTGTGGGTTTTCCATTGGAAACCGACTTAAGGTTTCATTTGGAGATGGGTGAAGAGGTACCATTCATTCCATTTTTAATGAGATTTCAATTTTGTCTCCTCAACATTCATTTCTTCTATGCAAGGCATGGGGTCAAATTCCACAAAAATTACCTCGACCCCATGGTGTAAATGTTAGAGGAGGTGATAAAGGAATTCCATCTACAGGTAATCTTTTAGAAAGAATTGAACATGCCATCAGAGTCAAGAGGAGGGGAATCTTCTGAATCAAAGGAGAACATGGCAGGGAGTGAGGAAGACTCTGGAAATTATGGCCTTGGCTTTGGAGAAGTTTGATGTGCGCAGTGAACAAAATACTGCTTTATTTTTTTAAGAAAACTATGCTATATACATGTAAATGATAGAAGAATTTTGATAATTTTATCTTTTGCAAACTATATAGTCGCTATCGATATTTACAAAACTTTTGGTTTGATTTTTCTAGTGCCTATACATGTCTCTTGTCATTCTTTTCTTTGAGGTACTTTAATTCTTTATGCTTTAGAATTTTCTTTTGAATTGATAATAGAGAATTGAAATATCATAGCATAAGGCTTTATTTTAGCATACAAAATGATATTAAAGTAAGGAATACCTTTCTAAGAACATGCCAAAATGGAAAAACAAAAACCTTGTAGGGATGCCAAATCTAACAAACAAAAGGGGGGTTAGCTTATAAACAAACTAAAACCATCATAAAATTAGAAGCAGTTATGATCAACAATGATAATAACAAGAAGATCTACTGGGACTAACAGGGGAATCTAAAAATGAGACTAGAAAAAGTGACACTTGTGCGTTAAAAATAAGAAACTAAAAACATCACACTCAAAGAAAACAACCTAACTATTTATAGTAACTGAGATTTAATATTTTCCAAAAAAAATAAAGAATTCTTAATCTTTTACCTAGCCTATTAAAAGATTAATGGTTTCATGGGTAAAATTGACTATAGTAGTTAGAATATGCTTTTCAATTTTTGTTGTATGACTACCGATTATGTTTATTATAGTTGCTTTGATAAAAAATTTCATAATTTTAATATGGTTTGGATTAGGAGGGTGGGTTGGTTTTTCATGTTAAAAAAGGGTATTGGCTGACTTTGTGCTATTTTTGGATATGTGCTCGTGGTGATTGCACATCTTGTGCTTGCTTTCTTTCTTGTAATGGGTCACCCCCCTAGTCTCAGATTCTTTTAATATAAAAAAAAATTGTGGTAAAAGAGAGGAAAAAAAGGAATTTCCCTTTCGTGGTATGAGATGCCCAATGCAATGAAGATGTGCCCTAAGCTGGGAATTTCCTCAGACATCACAGGAGACGATAGTTTGACCTTATTTTCTTTGGTAACCTCTTTCTCATGCTCTGGAAATAACATGACCTTGAGTAACGTGATGATTTTTTGAAAAGGTAAATGTATTATGGGGCATCCTCTTGATGGTACTAGGTCAGAGATATCAACTTAGACTATATTATTGTGATATGCTATGATTACTTCTTGTCAGTTCCAAACTAGCTCACCTTTCTTTCGAGAGAGATAGATTCTTGCACCTCTTGATCATGTTGCTCATGAACCTTTTGTAGTGTATCTAGTATGTTGTGGACCTCCACACATCTCTTTTGCAACTCATAATATTTTGATAAATTAGAAGATGTGTAATGCCCACCCTAGTATCTTGATATTTTGCATAGACATGATTTCTATATTGAGCATTATGGACTCTATGTTTTTTTTATTTTGATTAGTTGATGAGATATTATGAGTATATGTTTGGATAATTAAACTATTTTTTGGAAGATAGAAAATGATTTAAAATTTTTAATCAGAACATGTTATTACATATATTTGATTGTATTTCTTATAAAAATGATTCAATTCTTGATTTACATTATGGAGTAATGATTATTTTTGGAGCTAACCATACTAATCCAATTATGCTTGTATATTGATGCTATCTGATATATTTTTAGGATGAGGAGAGGTAATCGTAGTCACTTTTATAGGATATCCACATGATGTCGCACTCTCCCTCCTTGTTTGAAATTTCTCATATATTTATATATATGTACAAATGTTTCTCTTGACCTGGTGATGCAGGATGCCGAGGAATTGATTTCACCTAGATACACAGGTTTGAGCGTGCCTTAAAAATCCTTGAACATTGTCGTGTGGAGATATTTCCAAAGCACTCTCAAGGAAACCTTATTAACTTAGGCTCCTATTTAGGAAGTCACCTCAGTTGGGGGGGTTAAGTAGTTTTATGATTTTGTGATGTGGTGATTAATGCTTTAGTGTATGTTTTCTTTGTCTCATTATTTGTATTTATATATTAAGGAATGACGCTTCTCTATCTTTTGAAATATGAATTTGATTCTTATAAAATTAATGATGTAATTGCAAAATAAAATTTAATAGAGTAATAATCATTCAATAAGACTAAGCTTACCTAGGAGTTTTGAACCTGAGACCTCCTAGTAGTTAGGCTAGTTAGTTTCCATTGGGCTATGTGAATTCCTTGAGGATTATTTTCACCTTTGTTCTTTTATGGTCTTGGTGAGTTAAATAAGTAAATAAATATAAATAAAACCTTTAGTTATGCTTTCGGGAATTATTTTAATGTTTTTAAAACCAACTATAGTAGTTGGAGCCATTGCTTCCCGTAAAGCAACTCCTCCAACTATATGGTTGGATTTTAATATTTGGAGTATGTGAGGAGTTGGGGATTTTGGGGGGAGAAAATTGGATAATCATTTTCGAGAAGGAAATTTTAGAAGTATAAAATAGTCAGTGTTAGGATTTCTCTATGAGGAAGGAGGAGTTTTATCTGAGGAAAAACTTAGAAATATTACTCGGAAGGAGAGAAGCCATGATGAATTTGGAAGGAGGTACTGGTTCATACGGGAAACACGAGTTGCTCAATTTTTGAAAGGTTTCTCTTCAGGACCCTAACTAGGATTTGGAACCGTAGAGAAATACTCCTTTTGTGTTTTGGTGTGTGTGTGTGTGTGTGTGTGTGTGTGTGTGTGTGTGTGTGTGTTTGTGTGTGTGTGTGTGTGTTTAATAATGTTTGATATTAATTTCCTAAAAGTTATGTGGTGGGAATTTTTAGAAAGATGGGGAATAATGTATTGATTTATTTAGGAAGAATGATGGTAGATAATGATATAATTTCATTTTACTCTCTCTAGGAAGGTTATGGTTTCTTTACGGATGCACATGATGCTTTATTTTGTGTATTTAGGTTTCAGGGAAGATTAGGGAGTTTAGGTATGTGTTTTTTAGGATGTTTCAGGAAGTTCTACAAATGGTTATTTTTACCCTACGTTTATGCAGATTTTGGAAATGTTATGTCAATTGTTTTTGTTCTGTTATTTTGGTCTGCATCTTCTAGTTTGATCTTGTTATATATCTACTTCCTTGTTCCCATTTAAATGTTCAATATATTGCATATGGTAGAGCAATAATTTTTTCTTAGTATGTCTTATATATGAAATCCTTTTTATATTCTTTATATTGCTCATGGTTAAGGATTAGGACTCATCTTGAGGGTCTGAGTAAACAAGAGAGTTTCTTTAACATATGAATCAGAGCATTCAAAACATTTTCTTTGTTTTTGGTATGTTTTTGGGATAGAGAACTAGATACCCTAGGTGAGCGGTTCACCATAGGTGCTGGAACCCAAAGTGGTTGCCCGAGAATCCTATGGGTGAGTTTGTAAACAAGAAATAACATAAAATTAACTTGGGAGGGGGTTTTCAAAAGATAATGAAAGATATATATTTAATGGCTAAATCCACATAGACCTTTTGGAGTACTGGTACCATGGGTAACAACCAGGGTGGATCCTTAAACTTTGAGACGGGACTAGTGTTACATAGTTTCTAGGGAGGATCCCAATGCACAGGATGTGTGATGACACTCACCTAGGCGGTAATTTAGAACCTAAACCTTTGGTGCATAGTCTGGTGGTGCTTTGTTGTTTATGCCTTTTCAATTTTAGTATTTGATTAAATGGTTCTTTTTCCTTAGATTGCCTTAAGCCTTTATAGTAATTTGTTTCTATCTCCTAGCATGGGGGTGGAACTTCACAAGTTTTACATGGTTGGGTGGAAAATATCTTCGAGGTACTATTCATGGTTCATGTCTTGGCTTGGATTCAAATTTATTGAGTGATGAAGATTTCCTTTAAAAGTTTCTTTTACTCCTATCCATTGTAAATAAAGATGTATAGATCTATTGTAAGTCCTTGGGAAATTTGATGTATTTGTATCGAATATTAAAGAAAAAATAAATGTAATTTGGGAAGGGTAGCTTTAGGGACATCAAAGGGAATGTTTATTTGGAAATCAAAAAGTTGTAATAAAGGAATGTGATTGTGTATTTTATATCCTATCTCTTTTGAAATGAAAACTGGAAGTAAGAGTTATTAATGTTTTGGAAATACAAATGAATTATGTGTAGGCAAGGTTAATTGGAAAAGAAATTAAAGAAAAGGGGTAAATTTTTTTAGAAGTACAATGTATTTATTTCTGTCTCCTTTCAAAAAATCTAAATACAATGCAAATTAGAAAAGGAAATGAATTCATTAAGGTAATTTATAGAATCAATGGGTTTTTTTTTTATATTCATGGAAATCATTTAAGGGGAACCTTTAAGGACATGTTATTTTTATAATTTCTAAAATAGTCTTAATAATATTTAAAAAAAAATTTAGTTGCTATCTTTGTACTTTAGACTTGATCCTTATGGGTTCCCTGGGGGGGATATTACATTTGGTATCAGAGCCCTAGGTTGCTACATTGGGAGCTCTAGGGTCTATTTGCATTTAACTTAGTATTTCCTTCTTAAATATAGGTCAGCTAGCTACCCTTGAATTATGTTGTATCAATCTTTGATTAGAACAAGGTTGACGATGAATCAAAGGAGGCTGGCAGAAATTTTATTTGTATATCGAAATCTTATTTTTAATTTTTTTTTGATAGATTTTAGTAATTTGCATTTTCAGAGGTCTTCAGAGTATTTCTGGACCCATCTTCCTCTAAGGAGTTGAAGTTCTTCTCAAATTTACCTCTAGATAATTTGATTATCTTTCCAACGGTGTAAATGATGTATTGTTTCGAGCTATGTGTAGAAAGTTATGCCTTCTACAAGTAGGCATAAATTTCAAAGTAGTTTATTGTTATTATTTAGTTTTTAATTTTTAACTTTCCTTTTATTTTTATTTATTTTTATTTAGTAATAAACATTATGTGGGTTGTTTAGTTCATTTTGAAGGGATTTTGGTGACCCTCCATATCCATCATACATTGTATAAACTTGATGATTTACTGAAATGGATCACTTTTGGCTTGCATATTTGGATATCTAGAAATCATTCTGTTTGCAATTAACAATACCATAGGTAACATCTCACACTAGGTATTGTAATCCAGGATGCCTCCCATCACCCGTGGAAGAGCTAAGGAAAGAGTCCATGATTATTCCTCTAGATCTCAGAAAGAGAAATCCCATGGGGAATTTGATGGAGAACAGGATCATGGTCACCATAGGAATGAGAGTCAAAGTCATGACTTTGAAGGGTCCCAATGAGACAACTCATGCAACAAATTTTGCAAAGTCTAGATGCCATAGAAAACAAAGGAAACCAGGAGGAAACAAACCACTCTCACCATCATGATAGGGAAAGGGATAGAAGCCCTAGAAGAAGGACAACTATACCAGAGATGGAAGCCAGGGATACCTCTCACATGAGGGACTTACTCAAAATCAATATACCCTACTTTTATTGTAACAAAGGAGGATCCTCAACCGAAACCTGTTTGTTTGATCTTGAAAGTTGTTTCTCCATGCACCCCTTCAGTATTAATGTGAAAGCTAGATGAGCCATCATGAACTTGAGGAAATTTTCATCCACTTGGTGGCACATTGAAGATGAAAAACTTCAGGTCAACATTGACACCATTTCTTGGGAATTATTCTTAGATAGTTTCAAATATTGGTACATGTCTGACCAATGGAGGCAGGGTAGGGAAGAAGAGTTCCACCGTCTTAAGAAAGAAAACATGAATATGTAAGAATATGATAAAAAAATTGATGACATGTAACTGATTGAATGCTTGATAATGTTAAGTTGAAGATGATGCAAGACATTAAATCAGTTAATGGTTTGTATTTTCATTGATATCAAATTGATATCATCTGTATGGTCATGTACATAATGCCAAAGACTTTAGAGAATCAATGGAACAGAGATTATGCTTTCAGCAATGCATAAAAGTCAAGTATTCACTAAGTGACAGACAACACCGATGAAGTGCACACAATTGGTAAAGGCAAAGAAAAAGTCATAGTGATGCCCGACGAGCAGAAGATAGTGTTTCCCAATGAAGCAAAATCATAGTGATACCTGATGAGTAAAATCCAAGGATTCCCAACGGACGGAGATCTCGAAGCTAACTGGACACACACTAATGGAACTAGCAGTTGTCACCGAAAACTAACTGTAGAGTTGACTGACATAACAGAGAGTTCAGAAAATGACAAAATATCTAGCTGACAGAGCTTAAAGATAGACTTAACTAGTTGTTTTATTTGTTTTATTCGACCAGATTTAAGTAATTGATTTAACGAAGATTTGTACAGTTGGCAAGAAGATAACTATGAGATAAATTAGGAGTTAAAGTTGTAAATCAGATTGGCTGGATTATTTTTCACGCCAAGAATCAAGAATCAAGAATTAAGGAATATCATGTCAATATAAGAGATAAGCATAATTCATTTCTATAATCACAAGAAATCACATACACGGGAAGGGGAGTGAATAGAAAGAGGATGCTGAAGAGAAACTAGTGAAGGATAAATTCATACAGTCCCGATCAATCAAGCTGAAGGAGAGCTAAAGAATTCTGCGGATACCGATGAACAATGAAGCACAACATCACATAGCAGAAAGTGTGGAGCACAAAGAATTGAATTGATACATTGATCAGAGAGGTATTGTACTTAAATAGATTTGAAAATATGCAATTCAAGTTGCATTAGAAATAGGTCATTGTGTTTCAGTTTAACCATTGAAGCATCAAGTCTCTTAATAGAGCAGGACTTAACCGTCTTCTATAATTGAGGTATATCCTAATAGATTGCCAAAAAGGTTGATTCATGAAAGTAGCATTGAATTTGCATAAAGC
>MU227665.1:1658928-1669541 GCA_018584345.1 Thuja plicata
ATGGTTTATTACTTTACTGTTTTACATTTCACATATGCATTTCTGGATTGATTGGTATACTCTGCATATTTACTGAGTATCGGTAAATAGTTTTACTACTTATCAGTTATCAAGGAGAATAAGGACAAACAAGGTAAACTGACAAACAACTAATTATTATGAGTATTTCATGGCATGCATCTTGTAGGGACTTAATAATCTAAGGTGTAGTGATTGGTGGTTAAAGTTTAAATGATAAAATTTTGAGGCCACTGATTCAACCCCCCCTCTCAGTTATTACTAACAAAATTATATGAACTTAAGGCTTTCTTAGTTTATAACGATGATGGTCCTATTCTTGTTCAACATTTCATAAGAGGATTAAATGATTTCTTATCAGGGGATGTGAGAGTCGTTGAACCTAAAAACCTTAAGGAGGCTATTACCAAGGCTTTCTAGTAGAGATGAAAGTAAAGTTAGGACGGGGTGGTTATTCTGGTAGTCAAGTAGTTAACATTGGGGCAGGTTCTAAAGGGAACTATTATCAAGGGACTCCTAGCTCCAAAAACCAAAAATCATCCTTTAAAGGGAGACAAAACTCCCACAAAAAGAGATTTCACCACAACAACCAAGGAAATGGAAGGTTTCAGCAACAACAAAATTGTAATAAAAATCAAACCCAACAAAGGCTCACTCCTCAACCAGCCTAGAACTCTCAAAATTTCAATAGGGGGGTTACCAATAGTCAAGTGCACATCCTGCAAATAATTTTATAAAGAATACTGGGTATTTCTCCCGTAGGCAACATAGACACATTGCAGCTTGTTGTCCTCAGCACACCAACTTCACCAATAATTGGAAACAAGTAGCTTCAAAACCAATAGTAGGAGATGTTGGTCAGTCTCATAGGGTTTTTGTGAATTTGAGCATAGGAAAGCCAACCACTAGAGCACAGTCATTGAGACTACAGGTTTTTTAAAGGGTAAATCTATCTCTATCTTATTTGATTCCGGAGCAAATGATTCCTTTATATCTCCATCATTAGTAGAGAAATGTGGGTTAGTGACTGAAGGGAAGAGAGTTAAGTGGTAGGTAGAACTAGCATTTGGGGCTAAGATGACCACAAACTTGTGTGTCCAAAATTATGTCTTGGGTTTAGGACCCTTCTTAACAAAGTTGGATCTTCATGTGATTCCCCTTGGATCTTATGAAGTTGTGTTAGGAATGGATTGGTTAGATGATCATGAGGCCAAATTAGATTGTAGAAAAAAGACCATTCACTGCTTAGATGATTTGTGGAAGCCTAAAATCATAGTTGGGATCCATCGCCCTATATTTCTTCAGATGATATCGATGATGCAACTAAAGATATGCATGAGGAAGGGATGTCAACTCCTTGCAGTATCGGTAAATGATTTTGTGGAAGGAAAAGGTAAGGAAATAACACTTGATCACCCTCTACTTCAAGATTTTTCTGATGTCTATCCAACCAAAATTATGGGGATGCCTCTCAAAAGGGATATAGATTTACGCATAGAATTGGTGCCAGGTTTAGAAACCATCTCCAAGGCTCCATATCACATGAAAACTCAGGAGTTAAATGAATTAAAGATGCAGTTAGAAGAACTTTTGGAAAAGGGTTTTATCAGAATAAGTGTGTCACCCTAGGGAGCTCCAGTGATTTTTGTGAAAAAGAAGGATGGCTCTCTCAGGTTATGTATCAATTATTGTCAGCTCAATAAGGTAACAATTATGAATCGGTAGCCTCTACCAAGAATTGATTATTTGTTTGATCAGATGTAAGGGGCAAAATTATTTTCTAAAATTGATCTTAAGTTAAGCTATCATCAATTAAGTATTCAAGAAGCTGACATTCATCAAACATCTTTCTATACTTGGTATGGTCATTATGAATTTATAGTAGTACCTTTCGGTCTCACAAATGCACCCTCAGTATTTATGAGCCTTATGAATGGGGTATTCAAGACTTCCTTCGATAAGTTTATGATAATATTTTTGGATGATATTCTGGTATACTCTAGATCATTACAAGAGCATGAGAAACATCTTCAGCAAGTGTTACAATGCCTTTGAGAAAATTAGTTGTATTCCAACCTCGATAAGTGTGAGTTTTTTCAAACAGAAGTTAAGTATCTTGGCCATGTTATCTTAGGGGAAGGCATAACAGTTGATCCTGCCAAGATTCAAGCCATAATGGAATGGCCAACACCTACCAACAATTTAGAAGTTTGCAGTTTCATGGGTTTAGCTGGTTATTACAAGAGATTTGTCAAGGGATTCTCTAGATTAGCACATCCCATCACTTCCTTGCAAAGGAAAGGAAAGAAGTTCATTTGGAATAAGAGATGCACAGAAGATTTTGAAAGCTTAAAAGAAAGGTTAACCAGTGCCCCCATTTTGGCTATACCCGATCCCTCAAATTTTTTTTTAGTTTGCACAGATGCCTCCTTGGAAGACATAGGAGTAGTACTAATGCAAGATGGAAGGGTTATTGCTTATGAATCAAGAAAAATTAAAGATCATGAGCTTAACTACCCTACACATAATTTGGAATTAGCAACACTATTTCATGCCTTACTCATTAGAGACACTTCTTGTTGATGACATGTAATTGATTGAATGTTTGAATATGTTAATTTGATGATCATGCAAGGAATTATATCAATTAATGTATTGTATTGTCATTGATTTCAACTTGATATAATCTGTATGGTCATGGAAATAATGCCAAGGACTTCAATGAACTGATGAATTAAGGCTATGCTATCAATAATGCATACAAGTCAAGTATTCACTAAGTGACTATATACACTGACAGAGTGCACACCGATGGACTGAGTAGAAGAGAAAAATTCACAATGTTACCTAACGAGAAAATGCACAACATTACCGATGAGCATAGTTACAGTGTTTTCTGATGAGAAAAACATAGAGTAACTTGACGAACAGAATCACAGTGTTGCCCGACAGAAAAGACAAGGATAGAGATCCCGACGACAACTGAAGTCATACCGACAGAACAGTCAGTTATCACTGATGACTAATTGAAGTGTTGACCGACAGAAAAGAGAGTTTAGAAATGACAAAATGCTTAGCTGTCAAGAAGCTAAAGATAGACTTAAGTGATACTTATGATTGTTTTAATCATCCAGATAAATTTGGAGATAAGTAATTGATTAAAAACTGATTTTGTCCAGTTAGCAAGAAGATCTCTTTGAGATAAAACTAGAGTTTACTTTAAATCTAATTGGCAAAAATTGTGGATCACGCCAAGAGTCAATAAAGTAAAGAAAAGGTAAATCATGTCTATAAAGAGACAAACCCAATTCATTACACATGGGTGTGTGTGGGGAGAAAAAGAGAAGATGAAAGATGCAAAAGAAAATTTGAAGGAGAAGAAAGTCTTCATTCAGTCCTGATCAACAAGCTAAAGAAAGAGCTAGATTCTACAAACACCGATGAATAGTGAGACAACATCACAAAGCAGAATAGTGTGGAGCAAAGGTATAGAATTGATTATATTGATCAGAGAGGTAATGGACTTACAATATATCTAAAAATCTATAATTGAGTTTTATGTATGAACAAATCATTAGTGTTTCAATTTAACCATTAAAGCATCGAGTCTCTTAACTGAGTAGGACTCAAAATCCTTTTACAATTGAGATACATCCCAAGGAGTATCAAAAAGTTTGATCATGAAAGTAGCATTGGATATGCCCGATACCTATTGACAGGCTAAGTGAGTGTTTGATCAAGGATGGTAGCATTAGATGCCAGATACTAGGTGACAAACTATCTTTTAAATCCTCTAACAAGGTCACACCTAAAAATGTGTTTGTAACCTTTAACAGGGTTGGCTCTTAATAGGGCTCACTTCAGAAGATTGAAAATTTGGGGTACCGTTCCCAATGGTTTTTCCCCTAACAGGGTTTCCACATTAAAAATCCATGTGTTATGTGTTTATGTTTTATTACTTTACTATTTTGCATTTCACACATGCAATTCTAGATTGATCGGTATACTCTGCATATTTATTGTGTTTCAGTAAATAGACGGCTGCTTATCAGTAAACATACAAAAGAAGGTTTAAAAAAGAAATCCTACAAGTAGTAAATTGATATAAGTATTTCAAGGCATTCATCTTGTAGGACATAAGATAACTAGAGACATAATTTGGGGTTATAAGTTTTAAGGGTTGATTTAAGGATTGATTTTTGAGGCCACTAATTCACCCCCCCTCTCAGTTATTACTAACAATTGGTATTAGATCTTGTGTTCTTGGAAGGAAGGTTTCAAGAACTAATCTAAAGATCACAAGATGAACAAACGAGATGTGCCCAAGTTGAACAAAGATAATTTTTCTTCATGGCAGAGCAGAATAAGATTCCACTTATCAGGTATTGGAAATGATGTTACTCAATACTTAGATACTGAATATGTATTGCCCATAGGAGCACCAATAGTTGAACAAATGAGAGAGAAGCATGAGAACAACTGCATGATGATAGAGCTTGCTTCCTCACTCTCTGATGTTGAATTTGAAGATGTCAAAACCTGCAAGACTGCAAAGTAGATGTAGGAAAAATTGATGTTGTACATGGTGGTGACAAGAATATTTTGAGAGCCAAGACAGAAAGCCTTAGAAGAAAGTTTAATGATCTCAAAATGAAAGAAGGTGAAAACATCACACAGTACAACACAAGAATCAAAGAGGTAGTCAATGCTATCCGAGGAGTTGGAGGTGTACTAGAAGAAGATACAATGGTAAGTAAAATTCTAAGAACCTTACTGCCTACTTATGCTATTAGAGTATCCACCATTCAAGAAATAAGGCCAGTAGCAAATAGAAATGTTACTCTAGACATTTTGATTGGAAGACTGATTTCATTTGAGACAAACAATTTTGATAATAGTGTCTTACCAAACATAGAGTGTGCATTCAAATATTCTATGAGAATAAGTAAATCAAGTCATAAACACACTATGAGAAAAGATAGTGATAGTGAAAGTGAAGAAGAATATCTTGATGAAATTGAAGCACTTATGGAAAGAAGAATGCAAAGAGGCAAAGGTAAATACAAAGGTAAATTACCACTTGTTTCTTTTAATTGTAAAGAGATTGGACACTTTGCTATAAGATGTCCTAATAGAAGAAAAGATGAA
Organism: Thuja plicata; assembly: GCA_018584345.1. Classification (NCBI taxonomy): domain Eukaryota; kingdom Viridiplantae; phylum Streptophyta; class Pinopsida; order Cupressales; family Cupressaceae; genus Thuja; species Thuja plicata. The sequence goes on from MU227665.1 coordinate 1,664,095, forward strand.
AAAAGTAATGAAAGATCATTTGAAAAGAAGTCTGACAAAGGTGATTATAGAAGCTACCAACAATCAAAAAGAAGAGATACTCGAGACTAAAAGGACAAAGGAAAGAAGGCCAGTTACCTAGGAAAATGCAAAGATGATGATACTGACACCAAATTTGAGGAAGACATCGAGATGGTGTTTGTGGTAGTAAAAGATGATTCAGATGATGATGAAGAAAGGTATGTAGAAACTGCACTCATATCTAAAGTTAGTAAAAATGATGTCTGGATCATAGATAGTGGCTGCACTCACCATATGACTGGTGATAAGTAAAAGTTTGAGACTTTTGAATACTATAAAGGTGGTTCAGTAAGAATGGGTAATGACACACCTTGTCCAGTTGAAGGTAGAGGAACCATAATGTTGAATAACTAGATAAAATTTGAAAATGCTTATTGGATTAATGGATTGAATTATAATCTATTGAGCATTTCACAATTGAATAATTCAGGTCATGGAGTAGCATTTGAAAATAAGAAGGCAAAGATCTTCAATAAATCAGGAAATCTGATTGGTACCGGTGAGCAAACAAAAGGTAACTTATTCTATCTGAATGATACTGACACCACTTGTTTGATTTCTACAAATGAAGACATATGGTTGTGGCACAAAAGATTGTGTCATGTGAACTTTGACAACATGATAAAGATTATCAAAAAGAGAAATGTCAGAGGCTTACCAAAAATGACTAAGCCCGACAACATCATGTGTAAGAATTGTCAAAAAGGTAAGATGACAAAGTCTAGTTTCAAAAGAAAAACCCATACATCTGATGCAATTCTAGAATTAGTCCATATTGATTTATGTGGACCGATGAGGACGAAAAGTTATTATCAAGATAGATATTTTATTCTCTTTGATGATGATTACTCTAGAATGATGATAGTCATGTTTCTAAAAGATAAATCAGAAGCATTTAAGATGTTTAAATAGTATAAGGCAATGATTGAGAAACAAAGTGGTAAATAATTGAAATGCTTAAGATCAGATAGAGGAGGGGAATTTATTTCAGATGAATTCACTAACTTTTGTAATGAGCATGGAATCAAAAGATAGGTCTCTGTACCAAGAACACCACAACAAAATGGAATTTTTGAAAGAAGAAATAGATCCATGGTTGATTGTCCAAGGAAACTAATGATAGAGAAAGGCATCAGGGTGGTTCCACAATAGTGTGTCCAACTTTTTTGAACATCCTAATTTTTGCTGAAATTGCACATTTTTAAAAAATTATGATGATTTAAGACTTGAGATCTCCCATTTGAAGGAGTAAATTGAAAATGATAAGATAAAATTGGCTTGAATCAAACTCTCTTTAATATAATCTCTCTTCTCCTAACACACACCTATAATCGAGTCTCCTTTGCACCCATCAAAATACTGACAAAAAATCACTTTGACATTAATTTTTTGTGGGATCAAATAAATTCATTTGAAAAGCCCTTATACAGGATGATAGTACTCAGAGAAAGCTTTCCAATTATTATAATTTTTATATATATTGAGTTCATTATGACTTTTCTTTTTAAGTTTTACTAAACATAGGTTGTCTGACCATTTAGCGACTTCTTTGTTTGATGCTTCTGGAAAAATAGTAAATTAGGAAAAAAAATTGTGAAAAATATCTAGGAAATAGGTATTTATGTTACCTTTCTATCAAAAAAATAAAAAATGAATTTTGATATATAGAGATAGAGCTAGAGCGATCCAAGTGAACCTATGTCCAAATTATAGTTAATGTCACTTCATAACTCAATAAACTATAAAATATTCAACCAAATTGAATGAAACCAATTATATTCCCTAGATATTGGTGTTACAAACCTAACTTCAAAACAATTACATTCTTATCAATTTTATAAAAAATTGTTAGGTTGATCAAAGTGAGTGTCACTCCTGAAAAAATGCTAATTTTTCAAATAAATATTTTTTGAAGAAGGAAAAATAGATACAAATAAATTCCAATTTTTTTAAAAAAAATATATTTATAAACTAGAGACAAAATGCTAAAAGTCACTAGTTTACATCATCTTCAAATTCTTAATGGTTTTATGAAAATAGGTGTTTGAAAGTGAATTTTATTCTGAGAATGTTCATTTCAGTGTCAAAGTTGGGCAAAAAGTGGGACACAGTATTGTGGGATCACCCATCACCCAAATCTTCTGGAGAGAAGCTGTCACTACTCTTGTTTATACATTGAACAAAGTACAATTGAAGAAAGACATCAAGAAGACACCTTATGAGCTTTTGTATGGATACACACCCAATGTGAGTTATTTCAAAATTTTTGGCAGTCAATGTTATATCTTAAAAGATGATAGAAATGGAAAAATTGACTCCAAGAGTGATGAAGGAATCTTCCTAGGGTATTCCACGAAGAGAAAGGCTTATAAATGTCTCAATAAATCCTCTAACAAAATTATTGAAAGTGCAAATGTAAAGATAGATGAATTTACAGAGAAGAATGAAAAGGAAAGCACTAAAGAACTAGAGGACTACAATAGGTTTACTTACAATGAGGAACCTGAAACTCTACCCAACCAACAATGTAGAGCTCCCAAGCAACAAATCATTGCACCCGAGCATCAGGCTGCAAATACCAACGATCAGTATATTGCTCAAGATGATGCACAAAGTGATGGAGAACAAAATGAAGGAAAAAATGATGATCAAGATGATATATAAAGAGCTGAACCTATACTTGCCAGATATGTCAGAAGGAATCATCCACATAACTAGATCATTGGAGATAAGAAGGTTGGTATGAGAACCAGAAGTAAGTCTCTAAATACAAGATGTCTTATTTGTGATTATGAGCCTAAATCTGTCAATGCTACTCTTGATAATGATGAATGGATAAGTGCTATGAATGATGAGATTGAACAGATAGAGAAAAATAAGAATTGGACACTTGTACCGAGACTAGATGACAAGAATGTCATCGGTACAAAATGGATATTCAGGAATAAACTAAATGAGAATGGAGAAGTCACCAGAAATAAAGAAAGATTAGTATGCAAGGGGTATGCATAAGAAGAAGGAATTGACTATGGAGAGACCTTTGCACCCATTTCTAGGCTAGGAGGAGTAAGAATATTACTTTCTTATGCTGCATATAAAGGCTTTAAGGTATACCAAATGAATGTCAAGTCTGCATTCCTGAATGGAATACTTGAAGAAGAGGTATACATTGAGAAACCAGAAGGGTTTGTTGATCTAGACAAGAGGAACATGGTATGTAGACTACACAAAGCCTTGTATGGATTGAAACAAGAACTCCAAGCCTGGTATGAAAGACTTCATAACTATCTTATAAGTATTGGATTTGTAAGGGCTAGTGAAAACAATAATCTTTATTTGAAGGAAGATACTGATGCTAACATTTTGATTGCTGAGATATTTGTTGATGATATCATATTTGGAGGCAATGATATTCTACACAAATCATTTGCAAATGAAATGAGCAAATAGTTTGAGATGTATATGTTTGGAGAGATCAAGTTCTTTCTTGGTCTACAGATCATGCAACAAGATGAAGGTATTTTCATTACACAATCCAAATACATCAAAGAAATACTAAAAATATTCAAGATGGAAGAGTCTAAACCAGTTGGAACACTGATCACAACTGGATGTAAGATGACAAAGGAGGATAATTAATTAGAGGTAAATCAAACTTTGTATAGATCAATGATTGGAAAACTCATGTATGTTGTACATACTAGACCAGATATTGCACATGCAGTAGGAATAGTTGCTAGATTTTCTGCTAATCCCAGAGAATCACATATGATTGCTGTGAAATGAATCCTAAGATATCTAAAGAATACTAAGGAATATGGATTATGGTATAGAAAAGAAGGAAAATTTGAACTAAAGGTGTTTACCGACGCTGATTGGGCTGGAAATATTGATGACCGGAAGAGCACAAATGGAGGAGAATTCTTTATGGCTGACAGACTTGTCACTGATGACATATAACTGATTAAATGTTTGAAGATGATAAGTTGATGATAATGCAAGGCATTAAATCAGTTAATGTATTGTATTGTCATTGATGTCAACTTAATATAATCTGTATGGTCACGAAGATACTGCCAAAGACTTCAAAGAACTCATGAATCAAGGATATGCTAATTAGTAATGCATACAAGTATAGTATTCACTAAGTGACTTAATACACTGACGGAGTGCACCTGATGGTCAGAGTAAAAGAACAAAGTCACAGTGTTACTCGATGAAGAAATACACAAAATTATCGACGAGCATAGTTACAGTGTTGTCCGACGAGCAAAACAAAGAGTAACATGAAGAACAAAATTTCAATGTTGCCTAACGGAAAAGACAAGGATGGAGATCCCGATGAAAACTGAAGTCACACCAATGGAACAATCAGTTATCACCAATGACTAATTGAAGTATTGACTGATAGAACATAGAATTCAAAAAATGACAAAATGCCTAGCTGACAAGAAGCTAAAAGATAGAATTAATGAATACTTATCATTGTTTTATCCATCTAGATAAAGCTGGAGATAAGTAATTGATTTGAAGCTAATTTTTACAGTTGGCAAGAAGATATCTGTGAGACAAATCAGGAGTTATTCTTTAAATCAAATTGGATAGATTGTTTATCACGCCAAGAATCAATAACCAAGAAACAATGAATATCATGTCTATATAAGAGATGAGCTTAATCCACATTAAAAAGAGAGGAGGGGATTAAAATAAGTGAATAAAAAGAGGATGCTAAAGAGAAATTGATGAAGAACAACTTCAGGCAGTGTTGATCAAACAAGTTGAAGGAAGAGCTAAGGAATTCTGCAGACAACTGACGAATAGTGAACACAACATCACACAATAGAAAGTGTGGACTACAAGGATAGAATTGATACATTCGTTAGAGAGGTAATGTAATTAAATAGATCTAAAAATTTGCAATTTAAGTTGCAATATGAACAGGTCATAATGTTTCAGTTTAACCATTGAAGCATCAAGTCTCTTAACTGAGCAAGACTTAACAATCTTCTATATATTGAGGTACATCTTAAGGAGTGCCAAAAAGGTTGATTCATGAAAGTAGCATTAGATATGCCCAATGCCTATTGAGAGTCTAAGAAAGAGGCTGATTGAAGGATGACAACATTAGATGCGTGATACTAAGTGACAACCTCTATGTATAAAATCCTCTAACAAGGTCACACTGTAATGCCCACCCTAGAATCTTCCTATGTTAGATGGATAGGACTATTGCTTTGACACTTTGGGTTTTATGATGGACTATGATTATTATTTAGTTAGCATTTTATGAGATATTTGAGCATATATTATTGGTTATTGCAGTTGTATGGACATATTAAATGAGATATGATTTAATGATGAATGGCTAGAAATGAACTATCAGTAAA
>MU227665.1:1681682-1699657 GCA_018584345.1 Thuja plicata
CTAGACAAGAGAGTCCTCTTCAATAATATGTAATTTATTTGGTTTTTGGTATAGTTTTGATAGGGGAAAAGTGGTGGGAGACAAAAACTGTTGATTTCAGGTAAGTTCGACTTTGAAAACTTATAACAGAAAAGCTATAGATTGAAAACACTTTTTTTTTTGCACTAGCTATACATGTCATCTAAAACATATTCTGAAATTGGAGGAAAAAAATGTTTTACTTATAATAATTTGGCGGGAAGTAAACTCCTTGATTTACAGTATTTTTTAGGAAATGAAAAATAGACCTAAAAATTTGAAAAAACATATTAATTTTGATTAATTTTTTTAAAAAAAATTATAGGCATATAATTCATCCTATTTCACACATTTCTTAAATTTACCCCATCTTCAAATTCTCAATAGAAATGTGACTTTTATGCCCTTGATGTTTTACAGTTTTGGTGTTGTTAACCTTTTCCTTTGTAAAAGGGTGACAAATTATTGTGCTTTTATTCATTGTCATTGATGTCAACTTGATATAATCTGTATGGTCATGGAAATACTGCCAAGGACTTCAATAAACCAATGAATCAAGGCTATGCTATCAGTAATGCATACAAGTCAAGTATTCACTAAGTGACTATATACACCGACAAAGTGCACGCCGACGAAAAGAGAAAAAGTCACAGTGTTACCTGATGAGCAAATGTGTAACATTACCGACGAGCACAGTTACAGTGTTGCCCGACGAGAAAAAACATAGAGTAACGTGATGGATAGAATCACAGTGTTGCCCAATAGAAAAGACAAGGATGGAGATCCCACTGACAATTAAAGTCATACCGACGGAATAGTCAGTTATCACCAATGACTAACTGAAGTGTTGACTGAAAAAGTAGAGAGTTCAGAAATGAAAAAATGCTTAGCTGTCAAGAAGCTAAAGATAGACTTAACTGATACTTATCATTGTTTTAATCATCCAAATAAAGCCAGAGATAAGTAATTGATTTAAAACTGATTTTGTCCAGTTAGCAAGAAGATCTCTTTGAGATAAAACTGGAGTTTGATTTAAATCTAATTGGCAAAAATTATGGATCATGCCAAGAATCAAGAAAGTCAAGAAAAGGTAAATCATGTTTATAAAGAGACAAGCCCAATTCATTACACATGGGTGTGTGTGGGGAGAACAAGAGAAGAGGAAAGATGCAAAAGAAAATCTGAAGGAGAAGAAAGTCTTCATTCAGTCCTGATCAACAAGCTAAATAAAGAGCTAGATTCTGCAGACACTGAAGAACAGTGAGACAACATCACAGAGCAGAACAGTGTGGAGCAAAGGTATAGAATTGATTATATTGATCAGAGAGGTAATGGACTTACAATAGATCTAAAAATCTGCAATTGAGTTGTATGTATGAACAGATCATTAGTGTTTCAGTTTAACCATTGAATCATCAAGTGAGTGTTTGATCAAGGATGGTAGCATTAGATGCCAGATACTAGGTGACAAACTATCTTTTAAATCCTCTAACAAGGTCACACCTAATAGTGTGTTTGTAACCTTTAACATGGTTGGCTCTTAACAGGGCTCACTTCAGAAGAGTGAAAATTTGGGGTACTGGTCCAAGAGGTTTTTCCCCTAACAGGGTTTCCTTGTTAAAAATCTATGTGTTATGTGTTAATGTTTTATTACTTTACTATTTTACATTTCACATATGCAATTCTGGATTGATCGGTATACTCTGCATATTTATTGTGTTTCGGTAAATAGATGACTGCTTATCGATAAACATACAAAAGAAGGTTTAACAAAGAAATACGACAAGTAGTAAATTGATATAAGTATTTCAAGGCATTCATCTTGTAGGACAGAAGATAACTAGAGACATAATTTGTGGTTATAAGTTTTAAGGGTTGATTTAAGGATTAATTTTTGAGGCCACTGATTTACCCCCCTCTCAGTTATTACTAACACTTGTTAGGGATTTTTTTTGAATTGCACACAGACCGCCGAAGCCTTTAGTACATTTTTACACAGCCAAATCTTAATGCCAGACTACGTAGGTGAATGTAATTTTTATGTGAATATGACTTCAAGGTCAGATATATTCAAGTAAAAGAGAATGTGGTAGTGGATTCTTTAAGTAGAAGAAGGCATGAACTATCATCACTTTCTCTTACTACCAATTTAAGGAGTCAGATTTTGTAGACACTCCCCTCGGATGCTTGGTATCAAGAAGTTAGAGCATAAATAGAATCAGGAAGGGCCTTAGAAGGAAGATTCTTGGGTTATTCTGTAGAGTCAGATGGGCTATTAATACAAGGCTGAATTTATTTACCAGATTTAGGAGACCTTCGGAAGGTCATCACGACCAAAACTCATCATGATCCCTATTCAAGCTCATCCAAGGGTTAAGAAACTGAACACCGACCTACGGAAAATATATTTTTGGTCAGGTATGAGGAGAGATATAACATATTTTGTGGCTAGGTGCTTGGAATGTCAGAGGATCAAGGCTGAGCATCATCATCCAGAAGGTCTCCTACAACCACACTTAATTCCTGAATGGAAATGGGATATAATATCTATGGATTTTATTGTGGGACTACCCATCATTTATCAAAGACATGACACTATCATGGTCATAGTTGATAAACTGACCAAGGGAGCACATTTTTCTACCATGCAGTCAACCTATACTACCTCCTCAATAGCTAGGGTTTTCATGAAGGATATATTCAGGTTGCACGATGTCCCTAGGAAGGTTATCTCAGATAGAGATCATGTGTTCACTTCAGAGTTTTGGACATCATTGCATCATGCCTTAGGGAATCAGATGAACATTAGTTCAACATATCATCTAGAAAATGATGGCCAGACTGAGTAAGTAAATCAGATACTAGAGGATATGATTAGACTGCATGTAATGGATATGCAATCCCACTGGGAGGACTATTTGTATCTAGTGGAGTTTGCATATAAAAATGGTTATCACAGTTCTATTGGAATATCACCTTACCAGGCTCTTTATGGTCGTCCTTGTCATGCACCTCTAAGTTGGGATCTCTTAGAGGATAGGGTACTCCTTGGACCATAAATGTTACAAGATATGGAACAATAGGTGCATAGAATTAGAGAGCACCTTGTAATAGCTCAGGACAGGTAAAACAATTATGCAGATGCTCATAGAATTGACAGATAGTTTTCTGTAGTAGACAAAGTGTTTTTGAGAGTCCGCCCACAGAAGAGCCCTATATGTTATGGAAAATGTTTTAAGTTGGCACCTAGGTTTGTGGGTCCATTTGAGATCCTAGAGAGGATAGGACATGTTTCCTATTGAATTTACCTAGTGCCTAGCCTCTCATGAATTTATGATGTGTTTCATGTTTCTATTCTTAGAGTATATTCCTGATCTGACTCATGTATTGGATTGGAACACTTTACAAGTAGAGGACGGGCATCTAGGTTTGGAGCTGGTATTTATTCTCCACAGTAGACTTTGACCCTCAAGGGTTGCAACATAGAGTAGGTAAGGGTCCTATGGGACACTAATGATGAGGTCTCAGCTACATGGGAGGATGCTAGTAGACTTAGAGCTACATATCCTTATTTATTTTTAGGCTTTCAGGAGCAAGCCTAATCCTAGGGGGTGAGGATGTAATTCCCACCCTAGTATCTTGATATTTTGTACAGACATGATTTCTATATTGAGCATTATGGACTCTATGTTTTTTTTTATTTTGAATAGTTGATGAGACATTATGAGTATATGTTTGGATAATTAAACTATTTTATGGAAGATAGAAAATGATTTAAAAGTTTTAATCAGGACATGTTATTTCATATATTTGATTGTATTTCTTATAAAGATGATTCAATTCTTGATTTACATTATGGAGTAATGATTATTTTTGGAGCTAACAATACTAATCCAATTATGCCTTGATATTGATGCTATCTGATGTGTTTTTAGGATGAGGAGAGGTAGTTGTAGTCACTTGTATAGGAGATCCATGCGATGTCGCACTCTCCCTCTTTGTTTGACATTGCTTGTATATCTATATATATGTACAAATGTTTCTCTTGACTTGATGATGTAGGATGCAGGTACCAGGCACGAGCTTCACCTGGCTACACAAGTCTTAGCGTGCCTTAAAAATCCTCGAACATTGTTGTGTGGAGATATTTCCAAAGCACTCTCAAGGAAACCTTGTTGACTTAGGTTCCTGTTTAGGAAGTCACCTCAGTTGGGGGGTTAAGTATTTTTACGATTTTGTGATTTGGTGATTTATGCTTTAGTGTATATTTTCTTTGTCTCATTATTTATATTTATATATTAAGGAATGATGCTTCTCTTTCTTTTGAAATATGAATTTGATGCTTTATTTGTGTAATATATATGTGTATGTATATATGGGTGCACACATATATACCTACAGACATATATATATATATATATAAATATATATATACATATATATACATATACATATATATACATATATATATATATTTGTATAGAAATGTGTATATATATATTATATACATATATATTTGTATAGAAATGTGTATATATATACATGTATACATGTATATATATACATACATATATATATGTATGTATGTATGTATATATATATGTATATACATATATATATATATTTGTATAGAAATGTGTTTTTATATCTTTACGCTTGTAAAATTAATGATGTAATTGCAAAATTAAACATAATAGAGTAATAATCATTCAATAAGTAAGACTAAGCTTACCTAGGAGTTTTAAACCTAAGACCTCCTAATAGTCAGGATAGTTAGTTTCCATTGGGATATGTGAATTCCTTGAGGATTATTTTCATCTTTGTTCTTTTATGGTCTTGGTGAGTTAAATAAGTAAATAAATATAAATAAAACCTTTAGTTATGCTTTCGGGAATTGTTTTAATGTTTTTAAAACCAACTATCGTAAAGCAACTTCTCCAACTATATGGTTGGATTTTAATATTTAGAGTATGTGAGGAGTTGGGGATTTTGGGGGGAGAAAATTGGATAGTCATTTCTGAGAATAAATTTTAGAAGTATGAAATAGTTGGAGTTAGGATTTCTCTGTGAGGAAGGAGGAGTTTTATCTGAGGATAAACTTAGAAATATTACCCGGAAGGAGAGCAACCATCAAGAATTTGGAAGGAGGTGCTGGTTCATACGGGAAGTAGAGGTTGCTCAACTTTGGAAAGGTTTTTCCACAGGACCCTAGGTAGGATCTGGAACCGTAGAGAAATACTCCTTTTATGTTTTGGTGTGTGTGTTTAATAATGTTTGATATTCATTTCCTGAAAGTTATGTGGTGTGAATTTTCTGAAAGATGGGGAATAGTGTATTAATTTATTCAGGAAGAATGATGTTAGATAATGATATAATTTCCTTTTACTCTCTTTGGGAAGGTTATGCTTTCTTTATGGATGTACATGATGCTTTATTTTGTGTATTTAGGTTTCAGGAAAGATTAGGGATTTTAGGTATGTAATTTTTAGGATGTTTTAGGAAGTTCTGGAAATGATTATTTTTAGCCTATATTTATGTAGATTTTGGAAATGTTTTGTCAATTGTTTTTGTTTTGTTATTTTGGTCTGCATCTTCCAGTTTGATCTTGTTCTCTATCTACTTCCTTGTTCCCATTTGAATGTTCAATATATTGCATATGGTAGAACAATAAATTTTTCTTAGTATGTCTTGTATATGATATCCTTGTTATCTTATTTATATTGCTCATAGTTAAGGATTAGGATTCATCTTGAGGGTCTGAGTAAACATGAGAGTTTCTTTGACATTGAATCAAAGCATTTGAATTTTTTTCTTTGTTTTTAGTATGTTTTTGGGGTAGCGAACTAGATACACTAGGTGAGTGGCTCACCATAGGTACTAGAACCAAAAGTGGTTTCCAGGGAATCCTATGGATGAGTTTGTAAACAAGTGATAACATAAAATTAACTTTTGAGGAGGGGTTTCAAAAGATAATGAAAGATATATATTTAATGGCTAAATCCACATAGACCTATTGGAGTACCAGTACCATGGGTAACTACCAGGGTGGATCCTTAAAATTTGAGAGGGGATCGGTGTTACATGGTTTCTAGGGAGGATCTCAATGCGTAGGTAGTGTGATGACACTCACCTAGGTAGTATTCTAGAACCTAAACCTTTGGTGTATAGTCTGGTGGTGCTTTGTTGTTTATGCCTTTTCCCTTTTGGTATTTGATGACATGGTTCTTTTTCCTTATATTTCCTTAGGCCTTGAGAGTACTTTCGTTCTAACTCCTAGAACCGGGGGTCAAACTTCACAAGTTTCACATGGTTGGGTGGAAAATATCTTCGAGGTACTATTTTTGGTTCATGTCTTGGCTCAGATTCAGATTTATTTAGTGATGAAGATTTCCTTCAAAAGTTTCTTGTACTCCTATCCATTGTAAATAAATATGTAGAGATCTATTGTAAGTCCTTGGTAAATTTGATTTATTTGTATTGAATATTAAAGAAAAAAGAGCTGTAATTTGAGAAGGGTAGCTTTAGGGACATCAAAGGGAATGTTTATTTGGAAATTAGAAAGTTTTAATAAAGGAATGTGATTGTGTATTTTATATCCTATCTCCTTTGAAATGAAAAATGGAAGTAAGAGTTATTTATGTTTTGAAAATACAAATGAATTATGTGTAGGAAAGGTTAATTGGAAAAGAAATTAAAGAAAAAGGGGTAAATTTGTTTAGAAGTACAATGTGTTTATTTCTTTCTCCTTTCAAAAAATATAAATACAATGAAAATTAGGAAATGAAATGAATTCATTAAGGTAATTTATAGAATTAGTGTTTTTTTTTTTTATATTAATGGAAATCATTTTGTTGGCAAGTGATCAACTTTGGTAAAAATGAGTCACTTTTTGGTTTTTATTTATGGCAACACATCTGGGTTTAAGTTCGATTACTTTGAAGATAAGTTTTGATGACTCAAAAATCAACTAAGTATAGTAGCAAAGATATAGAAGTATTTTGGATGTCGAAGACAAAGATCAATGAATTAGGGAAAGAGAGCTTAGAGGAAGACATTATGAAGTATGTTTGACCTCCACCTAAGATCGATTTGGATTTGGTTAAGTCTACAATAAGTTAGAAGGATTTGAAGAAAAACAGACTATATAAGAACATCGATACAGAGCAGTCTGACAACAACAAAGATTGAGGGAGTATGACTTGGACTCCAGGAAATTGAAGTTGTATTTTGGTTGTTGATAGCCTACACATTGACTATGCAAGAGCACCAACTATGCAATTAATGTTTAATATATTAAATGTATTTTGTATTGAAGGTCGACTTAGTAATATTTGTAATATTCATACTGAGAGCTGACTTTGTAAAGTTGAGAGATATATATGAAAGATCTTTTTGGTAAAGATTAAAATAAGTTTTGTAATAGTTATCTGGAAGAGAAGATATGCGAATAGAAGAGTAGAGAATGACATAGATCATTAAAGAACTATAAAGGAAATATCAAAGCATTAGCGATGCTTGTTTTTGTTCATGACTAAGAAATGTTTGTAACTGAATTATATTGTAAGAGCTGTAAGCTCAGTTGGCCCCTAACAGGGTGTTGTGAACCTTTACCAAGGTTGTTATTCCTCTAACAAGGAAATGTACTATGTAATATTAAGCTCCTAACATGGCTAGGTCTCCTTACAGGGACACTATACTTTAGTGCATGCTTGTGGGTATCATCCCCACTGGGGTTTTCCCTTGGCCAGGGTTTCCTCGTAAACAAATATGGTTTTATGAATACCATGTCATTTTCTTATGTTCTTTACTTTACTGCAAATATATGATTAATGCTTAAGTGGTTGAAGAATTTATTTAAAGTTCTATTATAGTGATTCATTACCCTCTCAGTATAATCCAATCCTAACAATTGGTATCAGATCTTTTGGCCCTTGAGGAGAAAGCCTAACAGCTTGAGGGAGATCAGAATGGATTTGGACAGTTTGCAAGAGAACTTTGATGCTGTACTTGAAGACCTTGATAAATAAAAAGCAGAGAATGGAGAATTGAGATTCAACATGTGAAGAACTGAGAAATCTATTAATAAACTCAAAGAACAGCTTGAGCTTTCCAGAAGTCAAAGAGAAGATCTTGTGGTCCAGATAAAAGAAGATTCAGATGAGGACAATTCAGATGTGGTGAAGAAACTAAAAGAAGAGATTGAGACTCTGAAGCTTGAAAATAAGTCTATGGCTAAAGAAGTAAAGATGCAGAAGGATTCTAAGAATAAAGTTGAAGAAACCTTAAACGGTGCATTGAATCAAATGAAGGATGAGGCTGACAACTACAAGAAAAAATACTTGGAATTGGAGAAATACAATCAGATTGTGAAAGGTGAAATTGTTGAAGCAAAGAATCACATTGAGAAACTTCACACCAATAGTGGTTTGATTGATGAACAACTAGACAAAAAGAAACCTAAAGGTGATATGACTGGTATTGGCTTCAATGAATCTGAATGTTCAAAGAATCAGGAAGATAAATTAGATGAGAAGATTGATGCTGTGAAACCATCTATTGAAGAACCTAAAGAGAAGATCAGACCTTTTAGAGGTAGATGCTTTGGCCGCAACAGATTTGAACACATGAAGAGAGACTGCAGAGGTAATGCCGCTTTTAGAACTTTTTTTGGCTATTGTTTTAACTATAATGGATATGGGCATAAGAAAGAAGAATGCAAAAAACCTAATAAATCTGGATATAGAAAAGACAATGGAAGAGAACCTATAGTGAAACCTACTTGCTAAAAATGTAATAACATTGGACACATTACGAAGTACTGTAAATTACAAGTTAATCAGGAAAGAAGACCTCCTATATGTTACAAATGCAATATTCCAGGACATATAGAAAAATTTTGTAGGTATAATGGAGTAGATAAAAGAAGAAGACCAACTCCTATGAATTCTTAGAAGAATGGAAATGACACTGGCAAGAGTATTGCAGATATGAAGAATGATTTTAAAAATTGTTTTAAGAAAGAAGAAGACAACAATAGTGGTAAGATATGGAAGATCAAAGAAACTAGTGAGACATTAGTTCAGGGAGAGTCAGTAGATGCTACTGGATCTTCCCCTGAAGGTAGCAAGATAGAATTGACCTAATTGGTTGATCATGGCCTTAGGGGGAGCATTGGATATAGACATCAGAATTTATCTTGCCCCAAAATTCATAGATTGAGCTCATACGAGCTTGTGTGTGAACTAAGCCGACATCATGGATTATATACCTAAGAGCACATCTTCAGTTGACTTGTATATTTTGTTCGCGAGATCTAGCAGCCAAATGGACAAAATATAGTGAAAATGAAAGTTATAACCTAACTTGTATAAAGAACCATTTGATGACCTATCTACTCACCATTTGACAAAGAGAAAACTAAGGAGATCAGAGAGAACAAGCATTCAAACTATTCTACATTTGCCATGCGTGATCGATTGGAGCGTAACACTTGGATTTCAGCAAAAGAAAGGTATTTTACATCATCTAGCTATGGATGCACCCGTCATTTTCAATGTTGTTGATCATCCTAGATAAAAATTCAAGAAACATCCGTATAAGCCTTGTGAAGATGATTCAGAAGGAGCATTTTCACAAACCCCATATGGCGTATTGCATGTAGAAGACATTAGGGCTTACATACATTGTAAGTATGATACATTGGGAGACAACTAAATATTCACTGAAATGGAAAATATGACTGAAAAAGGAATCACAAAAGATGAATTCAATCACATTAGTCAGTTGAGCACAATGAAGATTATGGATTTATGCGAATTCGATGAAAATGAATGGTTTAAGATATTGATGAGCAGGGTTCATGATCAGTTCATATGGATTGGTGACCAACCTGTGAAATTTTGCAGTGACCTAATTCATGAGATCACTAGATTAGACACTAGAGTTATACCTATTGCGGAGAAAAATGTGAAGAAATAAGTTGAAACCCTAACACATTCTAAATGGGACAAAAGGGAAATGACAGTAAATGATATCTTTCAGCAATATGTAAGATTGATTTCCATGATACTCAGATATAAATTCTACTACAATAGTAGACCTAATTTAGTATCTGTTGGAGTAATCACAATGACATGGAGAATGGTGAAGGAAAAAATAAAATATAACCTATGCAAAGTTCTAGCACAAAAATTTCTAGAGAATGTGAAGCTAGTAAAGAAGGGTAGAGCTAAAACTTTCAGATTTGGTTTGTTGTTGATGCATATGCTCATTCATATTGAGCACAAGTTTCCTAGTTTACATCCTAGTTGTTGGAAGTCTGGAGTACCCACTGGCATACTGATTTCATAGAGTTAGAAAAGGTAGAATACTACTTGGGTAGATGGAGAACTATTTGCTATGATCAAAATTCTACAAAAACAAATGAAGACAAGATACATGTTAGATGAGGTCATTGTGGAAAAGTACACAGATACAATCTGTTTCATGGTTGAAATTGATTGTGTATGTTTTGAAGCAGTTACACCTAGAAATAAATGGTGTTACCCCATGGGCTATGAAGTGAGTTCTGAAGTACTCACCATGCAAGTAGAACATGTTCTTGCATAGAAAGTTGATACAATAGAAGAAAGATGGGGAAATTATGAAGAAAAATCAGCAAAGGTGAAAGAGGAACAGTCTAGAGGACCAAGGAAAAGGAAAATTGCTAACCTTATTCATGATTGTGGTATAAAAGCTGGACTAACAGAAGAGGAATTGAAATAAGTCAAGAAGAAGATGGAAAAGAGATCTCTTGGAGTAGCAAGTGGAAGCACTAATTCCCCTTCCACTTCTGAGGTAATTATGACAGATAGTCCACCTCCTCCTCAACAACAAACAAAGCAAGCAAAGGATGTCACTCCTAGAGTTACAAAATCAAGTAAGCCTAAATTACCAAAAGAAAAAACCACAACACGAGAAGAGAAGAAGACAACAAAACACATTTGGAAACCAGACATGAAGATGCTAGAGAAAAGAGCATTAGAGCAAGGTAAATTGGTTACAATTGAAAAATACTATGATAGGTATGACGAATCAGATAAGCTGAAGATAGAAGATATTGTGATAGTGCATTTGCTTAATTTCAAAAAGACTCTTTTAGAAATTGAAGCAAGTATACCTACAGACCTATATGAAAAATTGGAGAACATAAAACACTTGGCACAGATTGAGGATGATCAGATAAGAAATAAGGAAATTGATAACATGCTGCCTATGTTATCAGTACAAGAGAGGGATAGTATATTCAAAGAATTGAAACCTCTATTAAGAACCAAGGTTAGACTATTGAAAATAATGGCAAGGAAGTATGATGAAGTGACTGAGGAAACTCATAAGGCATTGGAGAAGATTCTAATGAGTTCTACTTCTACCAGGCCCTCACTTCCTAAAACCACATCACCCACACAATTGGGAATGGTTGAGAGATCTAAGGAGATAGATACAGCCACAGAGAAGAGTGAAGCAAACCCTCCACCATATTTCTATGTCTCTGGTGTGGCAGTGACCCTTGACCCCTCTCAAGATGAGAAGGACCCTTTTGCAGGAAATCTGGACACCTCTATTGCAGATGAAGAAGAACAAAAAGAGGAAGTTGAGTAGAAAAAGGATGATGAACAGAAGATAGAATAGCAAGGAGATGATAAGAAAGAGGTAAACTCACCATCTATTTCATTTTTGGCAAGCAATGATATAAATGTGGATAGCATGGATGAAGTTGAATTGGTAAAACTGACATTTACTGCATTAAACAAAGCAAAGGAAAGATCTGAATAGAAAGGAGACAAGAAAGAAAAAGTAATTACTAGAGCTTTTGATACTGTGAACAAATTGTTTCCAGTACCTATAGTTTTCCAGCACAAAGATAACATTGAGAACTTGAAAATTACACTTGATGAATTTGATGGACACTATGAAAATTTGCTGAAGATTGCAGAGGAGAAGGCAAAGAAGAAATATTCAGAGAAGAAGCTGATAGAAGTCTACAATTCCATCACATGGGACTTAGGCATTATAAAAAATTGTTTGACAAATGCAAAGAGCTGCATTGGGCATGGGAGAAAATTGTTTATCTATTGCATGAATCCGATTAGGCATGTTCAGAATGTTGAGGACATTATTGCCAAGGAGAGGGAAACTCTGAACAGTTTGATGGATGGTTGTGGAAAATCTTCACAATCCACAACAGAACTAGACACAAAAGTTACAAGAATATTAGCCAAACTTAGTGTATTGGAAAATGAAAAAGAGAGAGTATTGAAAAGATTTAATTTGCTGATGAGCTTTGTCACTCCGAAGTTATCCATACTTGAAGCTCATCTCTCAGATTTGGAGAAAGTTGCAGATTCATTGAATAAAGGTTTACCCACATAATTGAAAGAGGCCAAAACTACATCATTTGTAATGAATGGTTTGATTCACATCAGTCAAATATTGTTCAAAACATGGAGCATAGAAGTGAAGCTTTTGGAAGATTCTTTTCAGGATATTATGAAAATGGTAAGCAAGAACTGAAAATTAATGCTTTATATGCACCTTTGTCATTGTTGTCAAAGGGGGAGAAGAGAAAAAAATGAATAAAAAAAAAAATAATATAATAAAAGAAAGAGAGAAAAATATGGAGAAGAGATAAGGAGAAGAAGAGACAGTTTTGATTGGTTGGAACACTTAGTCATTTTTTTTGTTAAGTGTTGCCATCAATGCCAAAGGGAGAGATTGTTGGCAAGTGATCAATTTTGGTAAAAATGATTCACTTTTTGGTTGTCATTTATGGAAACACATCTGGATTTAAGTTTAATTACTTTGAAGATAAGTTTAGATGACTCAGAAATCAACTAAGTATAGTAGTAGAGATACAAAAGTATTTTGGATGTCAAAGACAGAGATCGATGAATTAGGGAAAGTGAGCTTAGAGGCAAAAAAATATGAAGTATGTTTGACCTCCACCTAAGATCGATTTGGATTTGGCTAAGTCTAAGATGAGTTATAAGGATTTGAAGACATACATACTGCAGAAGAACAACGATACAGAGAAGTTGGACAACAACAAAGATTGAGGGAGTATGACTTGGACTCCAAGCAATCAAAGTTGTATTTTGGTTGTTGATAGCCTAGACATTACTATGTAAGAGAACTGAGTATGCATTTAATGTTTACTATATTAAATGTATTTTGTATTGAAGGTAGAATTATTAATATTTGTAATATTCATACTAAGAGTCGACTTTGTAAAGTTGAGAGATATATATGTAAGATATTTTTGGTAAAGATTAAAAGATGTTTTGTAATAGTTATCTGGAAGAGCAGATATGAGAATAGAAAAGAAGAGAATGACATAGATCATTGAAGAACTATAAAGGAACTATCAAAGCATTAGCAATTCTTGTTTTTGTTCATGACTGAGAACTTTTTGTAACTAAATTTTATTGTAAGAGCTGTAAGCTCAGTTGGCCCCTAACAGGGTGTTGTGAACCTTTAACAAGGTTGTTATTACTCTAACAAGGAAATTTACTATGTAATATTTAGCTCCTATTAGGGATATGTCTCCTTACATGGACACTATACTTTAGTGCATGCTTGTGGGTATCATCCCCACCAGGGTTTTCCCTTGGCCAAGGTTTCCTTGTAAAGAAATATGGTGTTATGAGTACTGTGTCATTTGCTTATGTTCTTTACTTTACAACAAATATATGATTAATTCTTAAGTGGTTGAAGAATTTATTTAAAGTTCTATTATACTGAATCATCCCCCCTCTTAGTATAATCCAATCCTAACACATTTAAGGGGAACCTTGAAGGACATGTTCATTTTTATAATTTCTAAAATAGTCTTAGTAACATTTAAAAAAAAAATTAGTTGCTATCTTTGTACTTTAGACCTAATCCTTATGGGTTCCCTAGCGGGGATATTACAAGATGGGTTGATATCTAGGGATGAGACAAACTTCTCCAGATCATCCAAAAAACTCTTTTCACCATCAGATTCTTCTTGCCTAACTGCAATAGTGCACATAGGTTAAGAGATGTCCTTATGCAACAAACCCTCTGACTCAGGTAAAGATTCAACTGTCAAGCTTTGTATATCCAAGGAAAAAAACTTAATTAATCTCCACTTTCCTTAAAAATGAGAGAAATTCTTTGAATAAGAGAACTGGGTCATCATCATTTTGTTCAATTTCCATTTGTAGGGGGTTTGAATAGATAAACCTTCATCAATGTTCTTTTGCAACATTTCCTCATTGTCCTCCTCATTAGACTCTTCTTTCTCTAGCTCAATTGAAATCTCATAATCAAAAGGCCTTTATAGTGGAGATGGTTTCTTGAAGCTTGGGATGTCATATCTAGGGGAAGGAACATCTTGGATTTATAAGTTTTCTATTTTGATTAATAAAAACTTCACTAGCTGTTCCTTTTTAACTATCTATCTTGCAAGTTTTTCCTCAAACTTTCTTTATCGTTTGCTTTCCACTTCCTCTCCCCAAAACTCTTGTTGCATTTGGGCCATATTTATTTTACTCACCTAGTTTTAAAATTCCAACAACATGGCTTTGATCTCACTAGTTCCATTTTCAGATGTTAGGGTCGATGGAGTAACGAGAGGGTAAGGATAGGCATACTAGACATGATATTCATTTGTGTCAATAGAAGTATTCTGAACATAATTGAACTATGGTTGAGGTTGGTATTGGTAGTGGGGAGGCTGAGGGGATGCATTTTCATAAAATGGGAAGGATAAAAGATGTATGTATGAAATGGGTCCATTGCTTAGAGCTTCATAGAAGCTACAAATTTATCAAAATTTGGAGATCACACAAAATTAGAAATGATCTTTTATACTCCAGCACTAGGAATGCCTGAACAAATAGGTTTCCCTCAATAGAGTCTCTAAGGTGTCTGATTAAAATACATATGAAGGATTATAGCACTGAGAATAACACCCAAATTCTTGGTGAACATTGATTCATACTAGCATGCCTATGTAGCTGAGTAGTATTTTGATCCTACTAGGCGTATGAGAAAAAGAATTGTTAACGCCTAAAATTGCTCTTATGTGTAGCGACCTATGGGAAGCTCTAGTGAATGGGGGACCTATTTATTTTCATTGAGAAACCTCTGGGATCTTAGAAGCTGACTCTTTGTTTTATTTTGAGGCAAAATGGGAGAATTACACTAAAAGATTCAAAGTGATGTGCTAATATTTTGGAACACTTTAAACTCAAAACACATAGGTTGTTTCAGTGAATGAAACATAAAGGAAACTTATAACTTATAGATTTAGGAACAATTATAGGAATATAATAACGCCACAAGAAACATGACATGGAGTGGACAATGCAATACACTTATAGAACAAAGAAGCCTTAGCTAGAATAATCTATTTAGCAAAGCTTAAACACAGATGCACTAAAGTCCAAGATTAAAATTAACCAACACAAAAACTTTCAGGAGCACTGAAGCTCCAAAATCAAAGGGATGAAAGCATGATCAATTTGTATTAAGAATTCAAGCTACCCATTTCCAATTCAAGGATTTCAAAAACCTTTTTTAAGAAATCCCTACAAGAGTCCTGTTCTATTTGTCCAAACTTAGGTTTAAAATAGTCCTTTTTTCTCCTCCTCCTTTTTACAACAACTCGCCCTTTTAAAGGCTAAGACATGATATCATTCTACAAATAGAAAGTGGTTAGAAGAAAGAGCCAGGTGTCTCACCTTGCATAGTTAGGAGATAAATTTTCATCACTAATTGTCATGCCCAAAACTAGGGCAAAACACACAGACAATTTTTTTTTTTTTTAAACATAAGAACAACAACTATGTTGAAATGATAATACTAAAAGCGTTGAGGAAATGTGACAACATGGTGAAATTAATTTTTCAGTTGAAAGTTCTAGTCAAAGATTGAGTTGGGGTTATCAACAAAGGCGGTTGCAGAGTCGGTATTCCAACTCAATAGATGGTAAGAGATTCTACGGTTTAGTACTATAGGGACACAAGGGTATACTAACTCCATTAAAGGTTGACCTAGAAATCCAATTTATTAATCCTATTCAATGTCATTACAATCCTTAAACATTCATGATTTAATAGGGTTCTCATAACTACTATATTCTTGTCCAATTTCCTTGCGAAAGGGATACATTTAACCTTGCTTGAGGAACTATCCAAATTTTTCAATTATCTGATATTAATAATAATTAAATCCTAAACTTCATTTGTTCACACATTTTTAATAATGAACAATTAATTAATTACAAAGAGAAATATTCCATAATTCAAAAGGAACACTTAACGTATTAACCTAGCCCATTAATACCCTTTTATTCAGATTTTACCCTTTTCAACAATTGCATGAAAACACATAATAGTAATGAACATTATCTAAGTAAATTCAATTAATAAATCTAAACTATACAATTTTAAATAATCAAATAAATCTATTACTCTAATAGGCTAATCAATTTCAATTAATAACGTGAGTTATTAAACTATTACTCTAACTAGGAAAACAATAAAAAGTATAAATCCATTAACATATTAGCAAATCTATACATTTTACATAAAAAATAAATCTATTAATCTAATAATTAAAATGCACCATTTAAATAAAAAGTATATCTATAAAAAAAACTACATAATTTAAAATAAAACAATAATGAAATAAATCTATTTAACTAACTTAAACTAACTTAATACCCACTAACTATCCTACTAACTACCTACTAACCATCCTACTCATCTACCCTACCCTACCCTACCCTACCCTACCCTATCCCATCACCCTTCCCATCTCCTTGGCTCGCGTGCAAAGTGGGTGGGGAGACAAAAGTCAAGGGGGCTGCATAAAGGGTCAAATTCCTAAGTGAAGGAATTGCAAAGCAAAACTTAATTTTGGGCCCACCAAAATGTTTTTAAAAAAATGCAGCAAGCCTTAGCTTATAAAACAAGGCAATAACCTACGCATGAGTAGAGGCATGATTGCCCAAGTGGGTGGGTGGGAGGCACAGGAAGCAAGGAGGTGATGCCAAAACTCATGACCACCCCCTTGTTTATTATTGTCTTAAGACAAATCACTTAAGTAAGGTGGGAAAGAGGGATGTGGGGCCCACTTACAAAAAGGTAAGTATTTTAATATTAAATTGCTTACTTCCTCTCTCTTTTATTATTATTATTATACATTTAGTTTATTAAAAAGGTGGCAAGTTGCTAACTTAATAGATAGTTTAGTTTAATCATAATTTATGAAGGGGTTTATTACTCTAACCCCAAATTTAGAGGGGTGTCCTAGGGGGAATATTCTCTATGGTAAACTTGGGAATTAAATCCTCTCTCATACATTTTCCAGAGAGCATTTTGGTTCTCAAAATTCTAGGAAGTGTTATATATATATTTTTCTCTCCTCTAACATTGCATTGCATTGCATTACATTCATTTATTTATTTATTATTTTTTTGGTTGTTTGAAGTTAGATGTATGCAATGTATGTTCTAATAATATAATACACAAAGAGAATCATTTATAGGGTATTTGATAATGGTAAGTTGTTAATTAGTGTCCAAATTTGATAAATGAACTATTGTTACCATGTTATCCTCCAAAGTTTGAAATTGTAATAAGGAATTCAAGATAAAGTGTTTGATCAAATTATGATAGAGATATAGATTTCAAGGGAGGAGAAAATATATATTAAATTTGAAAATTCCAAGACTAAAATTTTAAAAAGAAAAAAAAAAACAAGAAATAACTTGCAATTCTTTTAAACTTGAGCACATGATTTTCTTTCATTTTCACAAATGGTTGTAGGAATTGCAAACATGCAAATCCACAGACCCCGAATACACCTGCATGCAAGAACCTGATACAAAGTAGAAGCAAAAAATGAAAAGGCTGAAGAACTCAGAAGTTGCTCAGAAAGTGAGAGCG
>MU227665.1:1702069-1713247 GCA_018584345.1 Thuja plicata
AGAAAAACAACTGAAGGGTGAGAAGAAAAACCCATGATAACTCTTCTAACTGGAAAAACAAATTGAGAAATCTGACCTTATTCCATTTAGATCAAAACCTGGCGCAAGGAGGAGGGAAATAGAAGCTACAACTTTGACACTGAAAACAGGAACTCAAATGGCCAAATCAGCAACTAAGACCAGCACCATCACGTCTGGCTCAGAAATACCTTTCCGGTGATATTTCATTTTCTGAAAAACGATACCGGATGCCCAAGTTATGGGCAAAAAACCAACTGCCCCTAAAAAAAACACACCCTCACTGAAAAACAGTCCCTGTCTTAAGATTGACGGCCATTTGGCCGTCCCCAGACGTCAGCGGCACGGAGGTGGCTAGTTGGCGGCGCCACCGGCGGGGCAGCGGCGGCGGGTGGGCCGGGCACAGGCGGCGGCCGGGCGGCACTCGGGCGGGGAGGAGCTGTGGCGGTCCCCCGGTGGCGGAGCAGTGGCGCGCCGGCCCGTGGCGGAGCGCGGGCGGCCCCCTGGTGGCGCGGGGTTGGCGCCTAATTTATAAAACTGAGCACGTTATTTTATAAACGCAAAAATCATTAAAAATGATTTTTTTTTAAAATTTTTTTTTTGATTTGTGAGTCGTACGGCCCTAATAGGGCAAATTTTTTTCGCCTGTGCCCACAGAGGCTAAAATAGTCGAGTTTTATGTGATTTCGACTCTCCCGGGCCTTCTGAACGCAATGGTGGAGTCTTTTTTTGCTCAAACAGCTCCAAAAAATAGCGCCTCCTTAGAAATGAAAGAAAAAACCCCAGAGAAGCTGTAGATGACGCCTTCGAATCGTGGCTTCAAAAATCTTCAAACCAGACAGTAGCAGGGCAGCTTTGATACCATGTAGGAATTGCAAACATGCAAATCCACAGACCTCGAATACACCTGCATGCAAGAACCTGATACAAAGTAGAAGCAAAAAAT
Organism: Thuja plicata; assembly: GCA_018584345.1. Lineage (NCBI taxonomy): Eukaryota > Viridiplantae > Streptophyta > Pinopsida > Cupressales > Cupressaceae > Thuja > Thuja plicata. The sequence goes on from MU227665.1 coordinate 1,703,034, forward strand.
GAAAAGGCTGAAGAACTCAGAAGTTGCTCAGAAAGTGAGAGCGAAATTATAATCTGAATTAATTGAAAAGCATTACAAAGTTCAGCCTATAAAGGTGAACAAACCCTAAAAAATAAAACCTAGGATGCGCAATATAATTAATATAAAGTATTAATTATATGCACCTAAGAGAAAGCATAAGCCGAAAAAGAGTAAACTGATTACTCTAACAATGGTTACATCTTCATTTACAACATTGAAGGCTACAAAATTTAGTCCATTCTATCACAAATTTCACCTTCAACATGGAGGTACAATATATGAAAAGACACTACAATAGAGGTGTCTCTACTATCAAGGCAACAAGAACACCATCCAAGCTCCAATTTCAAATGGCTCCAACATAAGGTTCTTTGCAAAATCTACAAAAAACAACATGATACTACCATGGAGAGCTCACCTCCCATCCTAGGTCTAAAGGAGACCACCCCCAAGCTAGGAGAATTCAGTAACCAACAGGTGACAATCACACCATTTTTACAATACAAAACAAAACAAGAAAAATCCCATCCAAGGCTAGCACAATAGGATTCACCTTGAACCCATAACAAGGGGTGAAGGTGGATTTCCATGTAGGAGATTGCCAATGAAATACATACAAAACCCATGCATTTCCAAGGCTATAATCCACATATACTCTTTTATACCTTCTTCCCCTTATCTCCCCCAAATCAAGATCAATAACCTTCATTGGCATGCAAGGGCCCATACACCTTGCATCTTTTCCCTCTTCTCTCCATGAGAAGAGACTCTACACTTCCATGGAATCCAACTAACCCCTTCCCCCATACGTGGCCACTTCATCCCTATCCAAAGGTGAGTAATGCCATTACAGCCTTCACAAAACTTCCTCAATCAAATGAGAATAAAACCATAAGCATTAAATCAAACCAAAAATCCCATTCCCTTACATCACAACAACATAAAACACATAAATCACATATACAAAAGAATGAAATGAATACTACTCTAATTGCAACAAAACAAGAAAGCTTCCATGGCAATGGTGGAGAGAAACCTTCACAAGTGTTATGGAAAAATGATGTTTGAGAAGAGCCCAATCCCTTTTGCTTCCTTCAATCTAAAACCCTAATGTATCTAAAAGTAGAGAGTGGGTGAACACCCTCTAACTCTACCAAGGGCCTCTAAAAAGGTCTCCAAATCTTACCCACCCCACAACATTAATTTTAGAATTGACTCCTAAGTCCTTTGGCTGTCCTTTGTCCCCTATCATAAATGCAAGATTGGAAAAGTGTGTGGGTTTGGGTAAAAGGTCAAGACTCACTCCATTTTCGCAATATGTGAGTAATGGGTTATTAAGAGGGTCACCAAGGCTACTAATGGGTTCTAGAAGTGTTAGAAATGTTCCTAACCCATACCCCTATCCATAAGGTACCTAGATTTTCCTAAAATTGATCCTTAGGACCTCCTTTTTGCCTCTAGAAGTGACTAGAACAAAATTTAAGTTTAAACAATTTAATTTGGTTCCATTGCCAACCTTAGTTGACATGTCATCACATAAACACATAACAAGTGTCAAGTGACATTGTAAAATAACATAACACAACATTGACATGTCACTAATTACACAGACAAAACACCTAATACATTCATATAATTTATGGTCACAAATAAAATCACTTAACAATGATGTTCAAATCTCTTTATTAGATTCAACCTTGGATTTACAGTTTGTACATAGGGTTGGTTACTGATTCTCTGATAATTTCCATGGTAATTTTCCTGCACACTAAATTAAATATTAGTAGCTCAATAAAATCACATGCATATACATACATTTAAATCAAATTGCATAATTAATTGACTAGACATTCTACATTTTCACTTAATAACCTTTTTCTCCTTTCTATACCTGATAACCATAAACGATTACATAATCAAAGTATCATAACATATTTTTCCATTTGAATTTAAAATACTGAAATAATCATCATAATGCATGTGTATACCTAAAGCATCATAAATATCATCGATAAAGTATACATAAGTAATCATCACATGACATAAATAATACTAATAATGTCTAGTCCATCAGATATAATGTCCCAAAATATCAAATCATAATGTATCAAAATAAGTGTATCAGCTAAGCTATGATGGGTTGGGGTGAGGCCTCACATCCTCCCCCACTAGGCATGAACTTCCTCCTGGTGCTCATAAAAAATATATGGGTACTGAGATCTCATCTGTACTACGTCCTCCCATGAAGCCGTGACCTCATCATAACAATCCCACTGGACCCTAACCTGGTCCAACTCTTGACCTCAAAGTGCAAGGGTCTGTTGGGCTAAAATATGAATGGGCTCTAGTGCTAGCTGCCTTTGTGACTCCACCTACAAGGCATCCCAATATATCACATGAGTCTCCTCATAAATATATCCTCATAGTACAAAAACATGAAACACATCAAGGATGTGTGACATGCTAGGTTGCAAAGCTAGATAGTATGCAACTGGTCCTATCCTTTCCAAGATTTCAAATGGTCCAACAAACCAAGGTGCCAACTTAGAGCCTTTTTTGAATTGGATCAGACTCTTGTGTGGTCACACTCTCAAGAAGACTCTATCTTCGACCTTATACTCTCTATCAATCCTCTTTGCGTCTGCATATTTCTTCTGTCTATCCTGTGCCTTTCTAAGATGCTATCGAATCAGCTCCACTTGATGCTCCATCTCTCTGACTAACTAAGGGCCAATAGATACTCTATCCTCAATCCTATCCCAACTTAAGGGTGTCCTACAAGGTCTACCATACAAGGCCTGCTAAGGTGGCATGCTTATAAATGAATGGTGCCCATTATTATAGGCAAACTCGACTAGATGTAGGTATTCCCCCCACTTGACCTGATGGTCCATCATGTACATGTGCAACATATCCTCCAATACTTAATTAACCCTCTCCATCTAACCATCTATCTAAGGGTTATACACTATACTAAAATTGAGCCTAGTGCCCAATGCTGTCTGTAACTCTCTCCAAAAGGCTAATGTAAGCAATGAGTCTCTATTAGAAATGATCTTACGGAGATTTCCATAAAATCTGACAATATCCTGCAAGAGCACCTGAGCTACATCTCATGCTGTGAATGTAGTATGCATGGGTGAGAAGTGGGAAACCTTGGTCAACATGTCAACTATCACCAAGACAACATCATGGCAGTGAGAAGACATGGGGAGACCAACAATGAAGTCCATAGATATAGTATCCCACTTGCACTCGACAATCTCATGTGGCTGTAGAAGCCCACTTGTGTGGTGGTGCTCTACCTTCACCATTTGGCACTCTAGGCATCTTGCAACAATACTAGAAATCTATAGTCTCATGCCTAGCCAATGGTACAAGTATCTCAAATCTACACGTAACTTTTTAACACCGGGGTGCGCTGCATAAGGTGCTTTGTGTGCCTCAAGTATAATGAACTTGTGCAAATCTCCAATGAAAGGTACATAGATATGCCCTCTATGATGTAGTAGTCCATCAGACTCCAAAGAATACTCTGAGTACTTCCCCTCTATGGGTATTTGTGAATGCACTAACTAGAAAACCTCTACATAAAAAGAATCCTCGGGAAAATGGTGTAAGATACGCTCTCTCAAATTGGTACAAGTAGTTGTAGATGAAAGCTCATGGTGTCTCCTACTCAAGGCATCTGCAACCACATTATCCTTCCCCTTGTTGTAATGAACATCAAAATCATACTCACAAAGGAACTCCATCCTCCTTCTCTACCTAGCATTAAGGTTCGGCTGAGTGAAAATATACTGCAAGCTCTGATGGTCAGAATGAAGCTCAAATCTATGACCTAGAAGGAAGTGTCACCACCTCACCAAAGCATGAACTACTATAGCAAGATCTAGGTCATGATTAGGGTAATTAAGCTCATGAGTCTTCAATTTCCTAGACTCGTAGGAGATAGGTTGTCCCTCCTACATAAGGATTGCCCCTATGCCATCCAATGATGCATTTGTGCATACTACAAAATCTACTGCTGGTTCTCGCACTGCTAGTATTGGTGCACTTGTGAGGGCTCTCTTGAGCTCTTGAAAGGCTCTCTCACACTTCTCTGTCCACTCATACTTCTTTCCCTTTCTCTGAAGGGAGGTGATGGGGTGTGCCAATCTGGAAAATCTTGTAATAAAGCGTCTATAATATCCTGCTAACCCCATAAAACTCCTCACCTCAGTGACACTGGTGGGTGCTGTCCAATCCATGATGGCTCAGATCTTTGATGGATCTACAGAGATCCCATTTCCAGATATAACATGACCCAAGTAATGTACCTCAGGTCAGAAAAATGCTCACTTCGGCAAGCTGCCAAACAATTGGTTCTCTCTCAACCTCTGCAAAAGCTGCCTTAGGTGCTCCTCATGCTCCTTATCATTATGAGAATATATCAAAATATCATCTAGGAACACAACCATAGACTTATCCAAGAAGGTGAAAAATACCCCATTCATGAGGCTAATGAAAACCGCTGGAGCATTTGTGAGGCCAAATGGTACCATGGTGAACTCGTAGTGACCATACCTCATACAAAATGGAGTCTTGTGGATATCACTCTCCACAATTCTCAATTAATGATAACTTGACTTCAGATCAATCTTTGAGAACACTCAAGCACATGTAACTGATCAAAGAGGTCATCAATCCTAGGAAGTGGGTATTGGTTCTTAATAGTTACTTTGTTCAACTGCCGATAATCAATGCACAACCTAAGTGATCCATCTTTCTTCTTCATGAAGATCACTGGTGAATCCCAAGGTGACACACTAGGTTGAATATGCCCTTTCTCCAAGAGATCCTCTAGCTGAATCTTGAGCTCATTAAGCTCATGGGTAGTCATCCGATATGGTACTCTCGATACTGGTTCAGCTCGTGGCACAAGGTCTATGTGAAAATCCACTGCTCTAGGTGGAGGCATACCAGGGAGCTTTGAAGGAAATACATCTGAAAACTCTTGTAGGATAGGAAAATCATCGAGGGATGGCTCCCTCTCTGAATCCTCCTCTCTATCACTAATGGTGATAGAAAATAGCTGACATCCCTTTTTCACGCACCGCATAAGCTGCATAGTGGAAATAATGTGAAAAGATACGGGTCTCTGCACTTCGGTGATCACCTTAGGAATACCATTTTCATCCACACATTCTACCCTCTTCTGTCGATAATCCATCTTGGCACTATGGGCATAAAACCAATCCATGCCAAGGACAACATCATATGAACCTAGAGGGGTAATGTGTAGATCGGATGTCATGGATATGTCTCCAATCTGAACCTGACAATTTTAGACCATGGAACTAACTGACACCCTAGCTCCCAAGGCTAAATCTACCTCCCAACTAACATCCTATCTAACTACCACTAACCCGCAACACTCCACTACATATGGAGATACAAAGGAGTCAGTAGCTCCAGAATCAAATAAAATTGTAACCATACTACCACGTATCATACTTGCGGCCTCAATAACTGTAGCCTAATGCTTAGCCTGGCAGTTATCAACCGCTGCAAAAAATCTATGGGCTCTAACCATGTATCCAACTATAGGCTCTAAGGTATCTCCTCTCTGACCACCAAGTGACTGTCCCTGTGGGCACTCTCTCACTATATGACCCATACCACTGCAAGTGTAACATGGCCCTCTGGTCTGAATCTGTACTCGCTGTGATATAGACTACTGTGGTCCGCTGGTCCTATTGGAATTAATGTAACCACCCCTAGAGGACTGCTGAGTCCTATTCGGCTATGCCTGAGGGGTCTGTGTCCTCTGATCATGTCTAGGACCCTAAGACTGCCACTATTTGGGATTAGAGCCCTGATAACCCTGTGAAGGCCTCTATCTAGAATCCTGCTGAGATCTTTGCTACTGAGACTGTTGACCCTTAAAGGATCCTATTGAGTGATTCTGGTTCCCTTTCCAAGGGGGTCTCTACTATCCTGACTACTAGGAAGAGGGGTTTCGGTGTTGAGACCAATCCCATGACTCTTGTCTAGTACAGATATCCTCGGCTACACGTATCATGTCAACTGTCTCTCTGAATGTGGTAGGAAAGGCTAGGCATACTATACCGTGAAGAGACATATTGAGTCCCTTAATGAAATGATGGATACAAAGTTTCTCATCCTTCATATAATCAACATATGGAAGGAGCTCGAGAAACTGACTCTCATACTGGGTCACCGTGAGACCTCTCTATTAGAGATCATGGAACTCCTCTATTTGTCTCTGTCTAAAATGCTTGGAGAGGTATCTCTCTTAGAAGTGGGCCAAAAAAGTCTCCCAAGTGAGTGTGTCAATACTCACCCCACCTATGGACTCCTCTTGCTCCCACCAAGTGGAGGCTTTCTCCCGAAGGAGATGGACTACAAGCCGCACCTTTAGATTACTCCTATAAGGGCACAATCCAAAGCATTGTCGTAAGCTTTGTAACTAGGCCTCTACTACTGACTCATCAGTAGATCCAAAAAACAAGGGTGGCTGGAGTCGCAATAACTCTCAGATCTCATTTCCAACATCTCTAGGGGGTCCCTCTCTAGCATGTATCTTATGCTTGCATGGTAATAAAATCTGATGAACCGACTCACCCTCATGATCACCATGACTCTCAACAAACCTGGGTGGGGGACTCCTACTCCTTTCTCTACTAACTGCTCTATCATCTTCTGGAATCCGTGCTTTCCTTTCAGGAATCTGCTGCTCGCGTTGTTGATCTATGGGTGGTAGTCTCTGCTAAATCACCCCAATCAGATTTTGGAGGACCTTTAGAATATCCTGGTTAGGGTTCTAAGGTGGTGAAGGTGGTGGTGGTGGTGGAGGTGGCGGTGGTACATCCCCCCATTCTGCCTCAACATGGGGAGCTCTACGACCTCTGCCCCGTTGACTAGCTTGTGTGACGACAGGAATCCTACACAATAATTTAAGTTTGAAATGAGTTGAAACATAATGGTTTATGTTCCTAGTGTCGAAACATGGATCTGATACCAAAATGTCATGCCCAAAACTAGGGCAAAACACACAGACAATTTTTTTTTAAAAAACATAAGAACAACAACTATGATGACATGGTAATACTGAAAGCGTTGAGGAAAGGTGTCAAAATGGTGAAATTAATTCTCGAGTTGAAAGGTCTAGTCAAAGATTGAGCCAAGGTTATCAACAAAGGCGGTTGCAGAGTTGGTATTCCAACTCGATAGATGGTAAGAGATTCTACGATTTAGTACTATAGGGACACATGGGTATACTAACTCTATTAAAGGTTGACCTAGCAATCCAATTTATTAATCCTATTTAATTTCATTACAATCCTTAAACATTCCTAATTTAATAGGGTTCTCATAACTACTATATTCTTGTCCAATTTCCTTGTGAAAGGAATACATTTAACCTTGCTTGAGGAACTATCCAAATTTTTCAATTATTTGATATTAATAATAATTAAATCCTAAACTTCATTTGTTCAGACATTTTTAATAACAAACAATTAATTAATTACAAAGAGAAATATTCCATAATTCGAAAGGAACACTTAACTTAACGTATTAACCTAGCCCATTAATACCCCTTTATTCAGATTTTACCCTTTTAACAATTGCATGAAAACACATAATGGTAATGAACATTATCTAAGTAAATTCAATTAATAAATCTAAACTATACAATTTTAAATAATTGATTAAATCTATTACTCTAATAGGCTAATCAATTTCAATTAATAATGTGAGTTATTAAACTATTACTCTAACTAGGCAAATAATAAAAAGTATAAATCCATTAACATATTAGCAAATCTATACATTTTAAAAAAAAAATATATCTATAAAAAAACTACATAATTTAAAATAAAACAATAAAGAAATAAATCTATTTAACTAACTTAAATTAACTTAATACCCACTAAATATCCTACTAACTATCCTACTAACTACCTACTAACCATCCTACTCATCTACCCTACCCTACCCTACCCTATCCCATCACCCTTCCCATTTTCTTGGCTCATGTGCCAGGTGGGTGGGGAGACAAAAGTCAAGGGGGTTGCATAAAGGGTTGAATTCCTAAGTGAAGGAATTGCAAGCCAAAACTTAATTTTGGGCCCACCAAAATGTTTTAAAAAAAATGCAGCAAGCCTTAGCTTATAAAGCAAGGCAATAACCTACGCATGAGTGGAGGCATGATTGCCCAAGTGGGTGGTTGGGTGACGCAGGAAGAAAGGAGGTGGTTCCAAAAACCATGACCACCCCCTTGTTTATTATTGTCTTAAGAGAAGTCACTTCGCCAAGTAAGGTGGGAAAGAGGGATGTGGGGCCCACTTTCAAAAAGGTAAGTGTTTTAATATTAAATTGCTTACTTCCTCTTTTTTATTATTATTATACATTTAGTTTATTAAAAAGGTGGCAAGTTGCTAACTTAATAGATAGTTTAGTTTAATCATAATTTATGAAGGGGTTTATTACTCTAACCCCAAATTTAGAGGGGTATCCTAGGGGGAATATTCTCTATGGTAAACTTGAGAATTAAATCCTCTCATACATTTTTCAGAGAGAATTTTGGCTCTCAAAATTCTAGGAAGTGTTATATTTTTTTTCTCTCCTCTAACATTGCATTGCATTACATTCATTTATTTATTTATTTTTTTGGTTGTTTGAAGTTAGATGTATGCAATGTATGTTCTACTAATGCAATACACAAAGAGAATCATTTATAGGGTATTTGATAATGGTAAGTTGTTAATTAGTGTCCAAATTTGATAAATGAACTATTGTTACCATGTTATCCTCCAAAGTTTGAAATTGCAATAAGAAATTCAAGATAAAGTGTTTGATCAAATTGTGATAGAGATATAGATTTCAAGGGAGGAGAAAATATATATTAAATTTGAAAATTGCAAGACTAAAATTTTAAAAAGAAAAACAAACAAGAAATAACTTGCAATTCTTCTAAACTTGAGCACATGATTTTCTTTCATTTTAACAAATGGTTACATCTTCATTTACAATATTGAGGGCTACAAAATTTAGTCCATTCTATTACAAATTTCACCTTCAACATGGAGGCACAATACAAGAAAATACACTACAATGGAGGAGTCTCTACTATCAAGGCAACAAGAACACCATCCAAGCTCCAATTTCAAATGGCTCCAACACAAGGTTCTTTCCAAAATCTGCAAAAAATAACATGATACTACCATGGAGAGCTCACCTCCCATCCTAGGTCTCAAGGAGACCACCCCTAAGCTAGGAGAATTCAATAACCAATGGGTGACAATCACACTATTTTCACAATACAAAACACAAAAAGAAAACTCCCATCCAAGGCTAGCACAATAGGATTCACCTTGAACCCATAACAAGGGGTGAAGGTGGACTTCCGTGTAGGAGATTTCCAATAAAATACATACAAAACCCATGCCTTTCCAAGGCTATAATCCACATATACTCTTCTATTCCTTCTTCTCCTTATCTCACCCAAATCAAGATCAATAACCTTAATTGGCATGCAAGGGTCCATACACCTTGCATCTTTTCCCTCTTCTTTTCATGAGAAGAGACTCTACACTTCTATGGAATCCAACTAACCCCTTCCCCCATACATGGCCACTTCTTCCCTATCCAAGGGTGAGTAATGCCATTACACCCTTCACAAAACTCCCTCAATCATACAAGAATAAAACCATAAGCATGAAATCAAACCCAAAATCCCATTCCCTTACATCACAACAACATAAAACACATAAATCACATATAAAAAAGAATGAAATGCATGCTACTCTAATTGCAACAAAACAAGAAAGCTTCCATGGCAATGGTGGAGACCAACCTTCACAAGTGTTATGACAAAATTATGTTTGAGAAGATCCCAATCCCTTTTGCTTCCTTCAATCCAAAACCCTAATGTCTCTAAAAGTAGAGAGTGTGTGAACACCCTCTAACTCTACCAAGGGCCTCTAAAAATGTCTCCAAGTCTTACCCACCCAAAAACATTAATTTCAAAATTGATTCCTAAGTCCTTTGGCTGTCCTATGTCCCCTATCATAAATGCAAGATTGGAAAGGAGTGTGGGTTTGGGTAAAAGGTCAAGACTCACTCTATTTTCACAACATGTGAGTAATGGGTTATTAAGAGGGTCACCAAGGCCACTAGTGGGTTCT
>MU227665.1:1713297-1731994 GCA_018584345.1 Thuja plicata
ATTTAAGTTTAAACAATTTAATTTGGTTCCATTGCCAACCTTAGTAGACATGTCATCACATAAACACATAACAAGTGTCAAGTGACACTGTAAAATAACATAACACAACATTGACATGTCACTAATTTCATAGAGAAAACACCTAATACATTTATACAATTTATGGTCACAAATAAAATCACTTAACAATGAGGTTCGAATCTCTTTACTAGATTCAACCTTGGCTTTACAGTTTGTACATAGGGTTGGTTACTTATTCTCTAATAATTTCCATGCTACTTTTCCTGCACACTAAATTAAACATCAATATCTCAATAAAATCACATGCATATACATACATTTAAATCAAATTGCATAATTAATTGACTAAACAATCTACATTTTCACTTAATAACATTTTTCTCCTTTCTGTACCTGATAACCATAACCGATTACATAATCAAATATCATAACATATTTTTCCATTTGAATTTAAAATATTGAAATAATCATCATAATGCATTTGTATACCTAAAGCATCATAAACATCATCGATAAAGTATACAGAAGTAATCATTGCATGACATAAATAATACTAATAATGTCTAGTCCATCAGATATAATGTCCCAAAATATTGAATCATAATGTATCAAAATAAGTGTATCAGCTAAGCTATGATGGGTTGGGGTGAGGCCTCACACTAATATAGGAAGCTGATAGCTAGCACACGCTGATCTGTTACTAGAAATGAATCTTTCATCATGCTCTAGAACAACTACTTCTCGCAAAGTAGTGTAACCATTTTAAAAAATTACACTAAATGCAAGCTTGAGAATATGCTAAAATATGAGAGAATCAAGCACGTAGGCATGAAGTGTGGACATGATTTTAGTTAGGCTAAGGAAAAGCATGTGGTCTTCAAGCACTAGCTTCCCCTAGGAGAGATGGAACTCCAAAAATTCCTGTGAGAGAGACACCTGGCACACAACGCGAAGGCTACTAGTGGGACATACGGTAGATAGGCATGAAGTCTCCTAGGAAGAAAAAGACAGATTCTCCTTTGAAACCCACGAGAGATCCACATGCAGCCTTTGTATATTTATTGTGTAACACTTGGTCCCACTAAGAAAAGGTATCACAACCATGCTTAGGGTTGACATGTGGTAGACAAGAACAATACACAAAAACAAGGGGAGGGAACCCGATCCAAAAGCATACCATGATGATAGGTGGTGAGCATGCATAGCTTTCAATAAAGGTGCTCGCAAAGAGAAAAACAAGCACAAGCCAAATATTCTAGCTTTGCGGGTTGGTGAATTTCTGATCCACACATTTCAAATGCAACTTTCCTTCATACTTACCAAATCCCTTACATAGTCTCTTTTCAAATAGGGATTCAAGCTCTTCAAGATCTCTTTCTTATTTCTTAATTTTTCTCGTTCCTTAGCATATATACCAAGCTAAGATGAAATCTCACCAAGGTCATATATTTTATTATCCTTAGAAATAGTGGCTTTAAATGCAGATTCAACTTTAGGAAATTTATCTCTAAATTCGCTCATTTCAAAAGAAGATAACTTACCAATCAATGTGTTTCTTGTAATAGTAGTCACAATTTTATTTTACTCAATACAAAAAAACTTTATGATTGCAAGAAGGAGGCAAGGATCTCAAGATTTTGGAAATAATTTCATTCTCATCCAATATTCCACTAGTACATCTAATTCGACAAACATGTTTTGTGATCTTATTCACATAGGAAGTAATGTTATCATCTTTGTTCATCCTCAATGATTCATATTTTACTTTTAGACTTTGTAGCTTGGTTTTCTTCACAAAACTATATCCTTCATATAGTGTCTCCAATTTCATCCATACTTCACGTGCAGTCTCTAATCCCAAAATTTTTGTATTCTCAACATCGGATAAGGCACTCTTCAAAGCTTCTTTTTTCTTTCATGTTAAAATTGAATTCTTTATTCTCATCAACAATTGCAGTGGATAGATCAGCAAGAGGATTGTAATATTTCTTTGTAATATGCCGATATTCTTTACTAAGACATCTCGAGTGTATAATCATCTGGTCCTTCCATATAGTATAATTTTTTCCATCAAATCTTGGACTCTCCTTCTTAAAGTTTGACATCCTGGATCTCCTCAAGCGATCAAGCTTCTCAAAGAGGACACTAGCGGGGATACCAATTGTTTGACCTTAAGGAGCACACACAAATAAGAGGGGGGGGGGTTGAATATGTTGTGCCACAATATCATCAACCTATTAGGATTAAGTAATACTGAGAGGAGGGGTGAATCAGTATTACAATAGTTTAAACATGAACTTAATAAATTCCAACTTAACCATATAATTACTGAAATGAAAAGAATATAAGAATACAACACATAACTCATAACACCATGAATTATTGTTGAGGAAACCCTAGCCAAGGGGAAACCCTAGTGGGGATGGTACCCACAAATATGTACTAAAAGTATAGTGTCCCTATTAGGAGACCTAGCCCTATTAGGAGCTGAATATTACATTAGCACATTTCCCTGTTAGGGGAATACAAAACCCTGTTAGAGGTATATTGAGAAAACTGCTCCTACAATCAGAAATAGTTATGTTACAGTTAATCTCAGAAATGAACAAAAAAAGCATCAACTATTCTTAGATAGTTCCAATTTTAGCTCACATCTGTCTGAAATCACATTGCATCCATGCATTCCATCTACTCATATCATCTCATCACTTCCAAACTTTGCTTTACAAAAAAATCTTCATATATATATGGATTACATCATCTAGTTGACTCTCTAATTCATTACAAAAAAGAATTAATACTTATGCAAAGAGTAAATACAAATTTGGAAACCTTATACAACAAAATAATATGTTATCCATAATCCCAATCCAACTTAGCACGTTTGGATTACATGTCATACTCCCTTAATCACCACCACTATTCATCTGCCCTATATCTCTCTTTTACTTTGTCTTCGCATATCTTTAAAAAACTTGTAACTCACTGCAATAGATACCACAACTCAATTGAACTTAACAAAAGGTCACACATATCCCAAAATGTCTTCCTCTAAGCTTTCATGTCATCCATCATCATATACTATCTTCGTTGTCCAGAACTATACTGCTATACTCTGTTTATGTTCAGTGTACTTAATCATTTCACAATCTGCATCTCCAAAACTATAAACATCTCCAAGTGATCATCAACCATATGTGTTGCCATAAATGACAAACCTCAAGTGTCTCATATCACTCCAAAAATGCATCACTTGCCAACAATCTCTCCCTTTGGCATTGATGACAACACTTAGTGAAAAATGACTAAGTGTCAATACCAAAAAGATATCCCTGTATATGCTATACAATTTCCAAACATTTTTCATCTATTCTCTTCTCTCCCTTTGATATAAATGGAAAAGGTATACAAAAAATGTAGAATACACCAAAATTGTACCACTTCTTGCCAGAGAATTAGACCATTTTTAGTACATCTCAGAAAGAGTTTTCCAAGATCTTCACTTCCTCTATCCAGGTCTTCACCAAAATCTGACTCACATGATTCAGTTCATTAAGTGCAAATGAAGAAGTCCCTATTGCCTTTAAGTTAGTAGGTATTTGTGTTGTAAGGGCCTTTCTTTTCTTCTCCATGCTAGAGATATGGACCTTAAGAATTGATAGCTTGGGAGTGATTACACTCTTTAGTAAACCAAATATTTCAATAAATCTCCCTCTTTTAGTATCTAGCACACTCAGTTTGTCTAAAATTTTGGACACCTCTCCATCTATTTCCAATACAGACTGTGAGGAGGTTTCAAAACTACCCATCAACTTATCTAGAGTATTTAATCCTTTGCTACTATGTTCTCAATGTTCTTGATATGTCTGAGAGGGTTGATATAGTAACTATATAACTTCCTTCCTTGTGTAACACAAAGTTTGGCTCATATGTAGTTTTGTTCAGTATGCCCAAGTCCCATGAAATAGACTTGCACAATTCCTCCAATTTCTTCTCAAGATATTTATTCTCATCCTTCTCTTCAGCGATATTCTCTAATGACTCATAGTGATTGTCAAAGTCATCTAGTGCCTTGTTCAAGTTTCCTACATCGTCTTTTCCTTGAAAAATAATAGGTGCTGGAAGTAGTTTGTTCAATGTGTCAACTGATCTTATCATTGCTTTAGTATTTTTCTCTCTTTTCTGCTCAAATCTTTCTTTAGCCTTAGCAAATGTGATGAAGGATAACTTCATCAGTTTATCCTCATCTATGTTCTCAACATTAGTGCTCAAAGACTTGTCTCCACTTGCCAACAATAAAGGTGAAGAATTAGATGTAACAGTTTCCTATTTCACTTCAACCTTATTCACTATATCTTCCACTTTTTCATCAATGTTTTCCTTCTATTTTTCCTTCTCGGTCATATCCTTATCACTGATTCCTCCAATGTTTGTATCCTACACAAAGGGATTATTCACATCCTGTGAAGTGTCCAATGACATAGACACACCATAAACATATAAATATGGTTGCTTCATAGTGCTTACATACTGACTAGCATCTTCGGTCATTGATTTATCAATATTTATTTCAGATTTCCTTGATCATTCACCTTTATCAATTGGTTTGGGATTAGAATTCTTAGGTGGTGAGTTGTCCTCAGTTTTAGTTCCCATCAAGACTCTTTCTACAGCTCTTTGTGTCTCCTCAATTATTTCATCATATTTCCTTCCCATTATCTTTACTAATCTTGTCTTGGTTCTTAGTAAGGGTTTGAGTTCACTCAATATTCTCTCAATATCCTTAATAGATAAAACATGAAACATGCCTTCAATTTATTTTTCTCTAATCACTTCATCTTCCATCTATGATAATTGTTTCCTTCTCTCCAATTCTCATACAACTCCTTAGGTACACTGCCTCCAATCTCTAACAAATTTTTCTTAAAAACAAGTAAATGATTAATCACTATGTCTTCAATTAGAAGTTTGTTAGATGCCTCATACCTATCATAATTTCCCTTGATCAATTACTCTCTTCTCTAGTATTTTCATATCTAGTTTCCAAAGTTGTCTCACACTAGTGGGCTTTTCTTCAACTTTCTTCTTTTCTCCTTCTGTCCTCTGTTCCTTAGGAGGTGATTTTATTGGAAAGTAATGTTTTTGGTATGGTATGAGACACTTATGGTTTTTCATTTATGGAAACACATCTGATATATTTATCACTTGGAATGAAGTTCAGTTTTGGAGACACAGTCTTCAAAATGACTACGTACAGAAGCAGGAATACAAAGTATAACAATATTATTTTGGATAGCGAAGATCGAGTACGATGTTTTATAACTAGAAAGTTTAGAGGAAGATTATATGGAGTATTTATGATCTCCAGCTAAGATCAATTTGTTTTTGGAGATGATTACAAAGATTTAGAGACATTTGAATACATACGTAGATAGCAGAATAGCATAACAGAGCAGTAGAACAAGTAGCGATGATTTAAGGAGTATGTTGTGGACTCATGGAAAGATAAGTTGGATTATGATTTTGGATAACCTATATTTTGGTTATGTAAGAGTGCCCACTTTTTATTTTATCTTTACATTATTAATTGTATTTTGTATTGAGAGATGACTGTATGATAATAATTGATAGAGCCGACTTGATGACGAAAAAGATATATATATGAAGAATTTTTGTAAAGAGAAGATATGATATGATAAAAGGAAGGATATGTATGTATGTGAATAGAAGATGCAAGAGAAGGGGTTGAAACAGATCATTAAAGAGTTATTATTGGAACTATCTAAGAATTGAAGATGCTTATTTTGTTCATTACCGAGAACACTTTGTAACAAAAGTTTTTTTTGTAAGACTTGTAAGCTTAGTTGGCCCCTAACAAGGTGTCGTATACCTTTAACAGGGTTGTTATTCCTTTAACAAGGAAGTGTAATATGTAATGTTCATCTCCTAACATGGATAGGTCTCTTAACAAGGACATTATACTTTAGTGCATGCTTATGGGTACCATCCCCACCGGGGTTTTCCCTTGGCCAGGGTTTCCTCGACAAAAAATAATGGTGTTATGAGTTCTGTGTTATTTTTTTATATTATTTTTATTTAAGAAAGCTTATGGTTTATTTGGAATTGGTTTAAGTTTAATTTAAAGTGTTTTAATACTTATTCACCCCCCTCTTAGTATTACTCAATCCTAAAAATTGGTATCAGAGCTATTGGTCCTTGGAGAGAAAGTATAACAACTTAAGGGAGATCAAGATGGATTTAGTAAGTTTGGAAGAGAACTTTGAAGTGGCACTTGAAGACCTTGATAGAGAAAAAGAAGAAAATGGTGACTTGAGATTTAGTCTAAGAAAATCTGAGGGATTCATTAAGAAATTTTAAGATCAGCTTGAACTTTCTAGAAATCAGAGACATGATCTTATGGTTCAGATAAAAGAAGATTCAAACAATGATAATTCAGATCAGATAAAGAAACTTGAACAAGAGAATGATACTCTGAAGCTTAATAATGAAGCGATGGCTAAGAGATTCAACAAGAAAAGGATGCTAAGAACAAGACTGAAGAAGCTTTGAAGAATGCTAATATTTTGATGGGACAAATGAATATTGACATTGACCATTACAAGAACAAGTATCTAGAATTGGAGAAATATAATCAGATCATAAAAGGTGAACTTGTTGAGACAAAGAAACACATTGAGAAACTTCACATGAGCAGTGATTTGATCGATGAACAAAGAGACAGACAGGAACCTAAAGGTGATATGAATGGTATTGACTTCAATGAAGCTGAATGTTCTAAGATTCAAGAAGAGAAACCTGATGCGAATACTAATGGAGAAAAAACTATTCTTGAAGAACCTAGAGAATAGATTAGACCTTATAGAGGTAGATGTTTTGGATGTAACAAGTTTGGACACATGAAGAGAGATTGCATAATAGGTAATAATCCTTTCAAATATTTTTTTGGTTATTATTTTAATTGAAATGTATATGGGCATAAGAAAGAAGAATGTAGAAAACCTTATCAATCTAGATACAGACAAGATTACACCAGAGAAGAATCAACAACTAAGATCACATGTTAAAAATGTAATAACCTTGGACACATTGCAAGGAATTGTAAGTTGCAAGTTAATCAAAACATAGGACCTCCTATATGATGCAAATGTAACAATCTATGTCATATAGAAAAGTTTTATAGGTATAATGGTGTAAGTAACAGAAGAGTACCACCTCCTATGGATACAAATAAGAATGATAGTGATACTGGTAAGAGTCTTATAGAATACAAGAGTGATTTTGACAATTATTTCAAGAAAGCAGAAGATAACAACATTGGTAAGATATGGAAAATCAAAGAGTCAAATGAGATATTGGTTCAGGGAGAAACAATAGATGCTACTGGATCTTTTCCTGATGTGAACACATTGACCTAAATGGATGATCATTTCCTTAAGGGGAGCATTGGATTAAGATATCAAAATATATCCAACCCCTAATTTTGAGGAATAAGCTCCAGCGAGCTTAGTTGTGATATGTGCAGACATCCTAGAACTTATATCTAAGAGCATGACATTGGACGATGCATATTCTGTGATCTCAGGATTTGTAATTTACTAGACAGTATACAAAGTTGTGTATTGGATAATGTGCATTTTACACTTAACAATGAATAAAGGACATATGAGATACCTATTTATTTACCATTTGAAGAGAAGTGACCTAAGACAAGCATAGATCAGAGAGTATCAGACCATCTAACATCTATATTGCATGATAGATCAAAGTGGGAATTTGGAATTCAACGTGATTAAGGTATTTACATCATCTACTCATATAGAAGCTATGGATGCACCTTTGATTTATGATGTTGTAGATCAACCTAGATACAAATTCAAGAAACATCAATTTAAGTCTTGTGAAGATGACCTTGAAGGAGCATTTTATCAAAAACCACACATTTTCTTACATGTAGAGGATATTAGGGCTTGCATTCATTGCAAGTATGATATATTGGGTGTTGATGAGATTTCTACTGAAATGGAATACATGATTGATAATGGTAAAATGAAGGATGAATTCAAACACATAGATGACCTAAGCTTTATGAAAATATTGGATCTATATGAGTTCAGTGAAGATGAATGGTTAAAAATCTTACTTAGCATAGTTCATGATCAATTCATCATGATAAGAGAACAACCTGTAAAGATCTGTAGTCAGTTAGCTCATTATATAACTAGGTTAGACAACATTGGAGTTATCCCTGTGACTGTGAAGGACATAAAGAAAAAAGTTGAAACCTTAACACATTCTAAATGGGACAAGAAAACTATGACAATAAATGATATTTTCCTATAGGATGTCAGACTTATTGCAATGATACTTGGATCAAATTCTACTACAACAGTAAACCTAATTCAGTTTCTGTAGGAGTCATCATGATGGCTTACATGATGATAAAGGAAAACACTAAATATAACCTATGAAATTTTTTGGCACAACAATTATTGGAGAATGTAAAGCTAATTAAGAAGGATAAATCTAAGACTTTTAGATTTGGCTCACTCCTAGTTCATATGTATATCCACATTGAGCATAAGTTTCTAGGCATGCACCCTAGAGAATGGAGAGAAGGGATACCCACTGGTATTTATACATCATAGAGCTACCAAAGGAAAAACAACACATGGGTTGATGGTGAACTGTTTGGCATGATCAAGAATCTTTAGAGGAAAATGAAAGAAAGATTCAGAATTCCTAAAGAGTTAGTTGAAAAATACAAGCATACAATTTGTTTCATGGTTGAATCTGATTGTGTATGTTTTGAGGTAGTTGTACCTAGAAATAAATGGTGTTACCCTATGGGTTATGAAGTCAGTTCAAAAGTTCTAACTATGAATATTGAACATGTTTTGGCATCTGAAGTTGATACATCTAAGGAGAGATGGGGCACATATGAAGAAAAATCAGCTAAAGTCAGAGAAGAGAAGACTAGAGGTATGAGGAAAAGAAAAGTAGAAAACATTATTGATGACTATGGAGATAAGGTAGGTTTAACCAAAGAAGAGATGAAATAAGTAAGGAAGAATATAGCAGAGAGATATTATGGGCTGGCAAGTACTGCTATTGCAACCCTTTCACCTCCAGAGATTGAGCAAGTAGCTAGTCCACCTTCTATAGTAATTGATGTAACCACCCCTTCACCACCATAGAAGACATCATAGGAAGAGATAGTAAAGCTTTTACCTCAGAGAAACACAAGATCCACTAAACTGGATTCACCTCCTGAGGAACAGAGGACTGAAGGAGAATAGAAGAAAGCTTAAAAAGAAACCACATGTGGCAGACATGTATGGAAGCCTGATTTGGAGATGTTGGAGAAGAGAGCTATTGAGAAAGGAAAGCTAGTTTTAGTGAAAAAATACTATGACATGTATGAGGAATCTGATAAACTAAATATTGAAGACATAGTGGTAAATCATTTACTTGTTTTCAAGAAGAACCTACTAGAGATAGAGGTAAGTATACCCGAGGAAGTATATGGTAAACTGGAGATAAGAAAATAGATAACACTTATTAAATATGAGGCTATTAGGAATCAAGATATTGATGACATTTTTACAGTAGTTTTAGTACAAGGGAGAGAATGAATATTGGGAGCACTCAAACCCTTGTTGAGAACCAAAGCAAGATTAGTGAGAATTATGGGAAAGAAATATGAAGAAGTTTTAGAAGAGACTCAGAAGGCATTAGATCAGATACTTATGAGTGATATTCTTGAGAATACTCCACCTCCTAAACCTACTAGTCCTACACCTATAGGAATTGGAGAATGCTCTAAGGCAGCTGAGGTAAGAGATGAGAAGAGAAAAGATGTCATGCAACCAGATTTATATGTTTCTGGTGTGCATGTGACCCAAGACACTTCATTTGATGAGAAGGACCCATTTTCAGGAAATATTGATAACTCAGTGGAAGATGAAGAGGAAGAACAGAAAAAAGGAAGAATAGAAAGAGGAAGAGCATAAAGTTGAATCTAAATAGAGAAATGAGACAGATGCAATAAAAGATGAAGAGGAAAGAGTTGAGGTAAAACATGAACCTAACACATCTACTACTCTATTGTTTGAAAGTAAGGATAAAACCTTAAGTAATGATGTTGATAGTATGGATGAGGATGAATTGATGAGACTATCTTTCATCACATGCATAAAAGAAAAAGAAAGATCTGAGAAAAAAGGAGATAAGAAGACTAAGGTAATTACTAGAGCAGTTAATACTGTGAACAAACTAATCCCAGTACCTATTGTTTTTCAAGGAAAGGATGAAGCAAAGAATCTGAGTTTAGCAGTAGATGATTTTGATAGTCACTATGAGTCTTTAGTGAAGATTGCTGGAGAGAAGGCAAAGAAAAATTATCAAGAGAAGAAATTGAAGTAAGTTTTCTAGTCTATTTCATGGGACTTGTGCATTCTGAGAGTCGCTACATCAAAGGCCATAAGTTGTGTTAGTCATGCAAGGATACTATTAAGTTACTGCATGAAACCTATCAGACACATTCAAGATATTGAAGATATTATTGCAAAGGAAAAGTAAACTCTAAACAACATGATGGACAGTTGTGAGATCTCCTCACAATCTGTAATAGAGATGGACATAGAGGTTACAAGGATTCTTGACAAGTTGAATGTATTGGATATAGAGAAAGGGAGAGTGATGACAATATTTGGTTTTTTGAAGAGCCTAATCACTCCTAAGCTATCAATTCTTGAAGTTCGTCTATCTGACATAGAGAAGACTATAGAATCATTGACTAATTCTATGCCCATGGAGTTAAAAGAAGCAGAGACATCATCTTATGCACTGAATGGACTAATTCATGTTAGTTAGTTATTTGTAGAATCATGGAGTGCAGAAGTGAAGATCTTGGAAGATTCCTTTCAAGATATTCTGAAACTGGTGAGCAAGCACTAATTCTACATTTTTGTAAATTTTTGATGCACCTTTGTCATTGTTGTCAAAGGGGGAGAAGAGATGGATTGTCATTGTTGTCACTAAGTATTGTCATCAATGCCAAAGGGATGGATTGTTGGAAAGTGATGTTTTTGGTATGGTATGAGACACTTATGGGTTTTCATTTATGGAAACACATCTGAAATATAGATTGCTTGGAATGAAATTTAGTTTTGGAGATACAGTCTTCAAAATGACTACGTATAGAAGCAAAAATACAAAGTATAACAATATTGTTGTGGATAGAGAAGATTGAGTATGATGTTTTATGAATAGAAAGCTTAGAGGAAGATTCTATGGAGTATGTATGACCTCAACCTAAGATGGATTTAGTTTTGTAGATGATTACAGAGAGTTAGAGATATTTGGAAACATGCGTAGACAATAGAACAACATAACAAAGCAGTTGAACAAATAGCAATGATTTAAAGAGTATGTCATGGACTCTTGGAAAGATGAGTTGGATTATGATTTTGGATAACCTATATTTTGGTTATGTAAGAGCGTCCACTTTGTATTTTCTCTTTAAATTATTAATTCTATTTTGTATTGAGAGATGACTATGTCATAATAATTGAGAGAGCCGACTTGATGATGAAACACACACACACACACATATGAAGAATTTTTATAAAGCAAAGATATGATATGATAAAAGTAAGGATATGTATGTATGAGAATAGAAGATGCGAGAGTAGAGGTTGAAATAGATCATTGAAGAGCTATGATTGGAAATATCTAAGCATTTAAGATGCTTGTTTTGTTCACTACTTAGAACACTTTGTAATGAAAGTTTTTGTTGTAAGAGCTGTAAGCTCAGTTGGCCCCTAACAGGGTGTTGTATACATTTAACAGAGTTGTTATTCCTTTAACAAATAAATGTACTATGTAATATTCAACTCCTAAAAAGGCTAGGTCTCCTAACAGGGACATTATAATTTAGTGCATGCTTGTCGGTACCATCCCCACCGGGTTTTCCGTTGGCCAGGGTTTCCTCGACAACAAATAATGGTGTTATGAGTTCTGTGTTATTTGTTTATGTTCTTTTCATTTCAACAAGCTTATGGTTTATTTGGAATTGGTTTAAGTTTAATTTAAAGTGTTGTAATACTGATTCACCCCCACTCTCAGTATTACTCAATCCTAATAGAGTCCATTTTAGTGGACCTTGTGTTTCTTCTAGGTACTTGCTTTGTTGTCTCTTCTTGCAATGTAT
Organism: Thuja plicata; assembly: GCA_018584345.1. NCBI lineage: Eukaryota > Viridiplantae > Streptophyta > Pinopsida > Cupressales > Cupressaceae > Thuja > Thuja plicata. The sequence continues at coordinate 1,725,551 of MU227665.1, forward strand.
ACTAAGGTGGTGAAGGTGTAGATACATCAATCATAGTAGAAAGTGGACTAGTTAACTTCACATCTTCTAGAGGTGGAAGGGCTATAACATGAGTGTTTACCTAACCAGAAGCTTTCTTAGTCATCTTCTTCCTAACTTATTTCATTTCCTCATTAGATATTCCTGCCTTGGTTGCACAGTCATCAATTATATTCTCTATTTTCCTCTTTCCTGATGTTCTAGTCCATTCCTTCCTAATCTTTGCAAACTTCTCCTCATAAGTACCCCATCTCTCCTCTGATGAATCAACTTATGAAGCTAAGATGTGTTCTACTTCCATAGTCAAAAATTTAGAACTAACCTCATAGCCTAGTGGATAACACCACTTATTTCTAGGAATAACTGCCTCAAAGAACACACAATCAGTTTCAACCATGAAATAGATTGAGTCCTTGTAATTTTATACCATTGCCTAAGGAATTCTCTCTATTTCCTTCATCTCTCTCTATAGGATTTTGATCATAGAAAATAATTAACCATCTACCTATGTGCTAATCTGTCTCCTATAACTCTAAGAAATCTGAATACCAGTAGGTATACTATTTTTCCATGCTCTAGGGTGCATACTAGGAAATTTATGAACAATGTGAATGTACATGTGTATCAACAAAGATCCAAATCTGAATCCTTTAGACTTATCCTTGTTAATATGCCTTACATTCACCAAGAATTGTTGTGTTAAGACTTCGCAAAGGTTGTACTTTATGTTCTCCTTAACCATCTTATAAGCCATTAATATTACTCCCGCTGATACAAAATTGAGTCAGTTGCTATAATGGAGTTTATAGCCTAAAATCATAGTAACCAATCTTACATCCCATTGGAATATATCATTTACCATCATAGCTCTCCTGTCCCATTGTGAATGCATTAGGGTTTCTACCAATATTCTTAGTGTTCTTTTCCAACAACAGGTACTATACCAATATTGTCTAATCTTGTTATGGCATGAATTAGGTCACTGCAGATCTTCACAGGCTGATCTCCAAGCCATAAGAACTGATCATGAACTCTGCTCAACATAATCTTTATCCATTCTTCTTTGTCAAATTTGTGAATTTTGGTTATATTCATAATGCTCAAGTTATTTAGGTATGCAAACTCATCTTTCATCTTTCCATCATCACCTATCATGTCTTCCATCTGTGTAGAAATCTCTTCATCTCCCAAAGATTCATACTTACAATGTATGTATGCCCTAATATCTTCAACATGTAAAAATCTATAGGGTGTTTGAGAAAACGCGCCTTTAAGATCATCCTCAGTAGATTTGAAAGGGTGTTTCTTAAATTTGTATCTAGATCTCTCTACAACATTGAAAATGATAGGAGTATCCATTTTCAAAACTTCACAATCAATCTAAATACCTCTTTACTACGGAAATGAAAATTTATGCTTCGTTCAAGTTCTTCAACACACTTTCTGTAATGCGGTTTCTTCTCAAGACTATGTTCTCCTCAAGCTCTAAAAATGATGTTCAATTATGTTATTTCTATTAAAATTATACTTTTTTGAATGAAGAAATGACACAGTTCCCAATAAACACATTTATGCATATAAACCAATCAAATAACAATCTGGTGGTCATAGGATATAGGCTTGTAAAATAATGCAATCATAGGTATGTGATCCAAAACATTTATACATACTCTCCCTAAGCTCGCACGAGCTTACTCCTCAAATTCAGAGGTTGGATTGATTTTTGATGTATTCTTCTAATGCTCCCCCTATGGCTATGCTCGACCATCTAGGTTGATGTATCAATGTTAGCATCATGAGAAGACTCAGTAGCATCTATTGACTCTCCCTGAACCTTTTTTTTACTAGAATCCTTTATCTTCTATACCTTATTACTGCTGATAACTTCTACTTTCTTGAAAGAACTATCAAATTCACTCCTATACTCTAACAAAATCTTAACAGTATCACCAATATTTTTCTTTATAACCATTGTTAGTAATAACTGAGAGGGTGGGGGGGAGTGAATCAGTGGCCTCAGAAATTTATCCAATTTAAACTTTAATCCACCAATCAATACTTCTCTAATTATTAAGTCCCAACAAGATGCACGCCATTGAAATATTTGAAAAAAATAACTGTCTGTTGGTTTACCTTGTCTGTCCTTATTCTCCTTGATAACCGATAAGCAGTAAAATATATTTACCGATACTTAATAAATGTGCAGAGTATACCAGTCAATCCATAAATGCATATGTAGAATGTAAAACACTAAAGTAATAAACCATACACATAACACAAGGATTTTAACGTGGAAACCCTGTTAAGGGAAAAAACCACTGGGACAAGTACCCCAAATTTTCACTCTTCTGAAGTGAGCCCTGTTAGGAGCCAACCCTGTTAAAGGTTATAAACACACTGCTAAGTGTGACCTTGTTAGAGGATTTTAAATACATAGGTTGTCACTAAGTATCTTGCATCTACGCTACCATCCTTGAATCAGTCTCATGACTGTCAATAGGATTTATGCAAATCTTACAACCATCCTTGAATCAGCCTCCTTCTTAGAATGTCAATAAGCTTTAGGTAAGACCGGTGCTACTATCATGAGTCAACCTTCTGGTAATCTATTAGGATATACCTCAATTACAAAAGACTGTTAAGTCCTACTCTGTTAAGAGACTTATTTCTTCAATGGTTAAACTAAAACAAAATGACCTGTTTCTAATGCAACTTAATTGCATCTTTTTAGATCTATTTACTTACAATATCTTTTTGATCAATGTATCAATACAATTCCTTTGTACTTAACTCTCTCTGCTCTGTGATGCTGTGTTTTTCTGTCCGTTGGTGTCTACAGAATTCTTTAGCTCACCCTCAGCTTGATTGATCAGGATTGCATGAATTTAATCCTTCATCACTTTCTCTTCAGCATCTTCTATCAGTTCACTCCCCCATGTATCTGATTGCTTATCGACCACATAGAGAATGAATTATACTTGTCTCTTAAATAGACATGATTTTCCTTAATACTAGGTTCTTGATTCTTGATTCTTGGCGTGAAAAACAATACAGCCAAATTGATTTATGGCTTTAACTCCTAATTTATCTTGTAGTTATCTTCTTGCCAACTGTACAAATCACTTACTTAACTATGGTTGAATAAAACAAATAAAACAAATAAAACAACCAGTTAAGTCTATCCTTTAGCTCTGCCAGCTAGATATTTTTTCATTTTCTGATCTCTTTGTTCTGTCAGTCAATTCTATAGTTCGTCACCATTGACAACTGCCATTTCCATCAGTGTCACTTCAGTTAGCTTTAGGATCTCTGTCCGTCGGGCATCATTGGATCTTGCTCGTCGGGAAACATTGTTTTTAGCTCGTTGGGCATCATGTGATTTTGCTTCATCGGGCAACACTGTCTTCTGCTTGTTGGGCATCACTGTGACTTTTATCTCTGTCTTTGCTGATGGTGTTAACTCCACCAGTGTAGTTTATCACTTAGTGAATACTAGAATTTTATGCATTGCTAAAAGCATAACCTTTATTCCATTGGTTCTCTGAAGTCTTTGGCATGACCATATAGATGATATCAAGTTGACATTAATGATAATACAAACCATTAATTGATTTAATGTCTTGCATCATCTTCAACTTAATATAGTCAATCATTTAATCAGTTATATGTCATCAATCTCTCCCTTTGGCATTGATGACAACATGCTATATTATCATACTATATTATTGCTATTACAATATGAAATACAATTGTTGAGATTCAAAAAATTACCAAACAATTTGCTTTGATAACCGATAAAATATCTGACTGCCAGTAAGCTCTGTGTAAGCTTAGATTTGATTCTTGCATCTTTTCTATTTCTTCTTCTGATGTGTTGTGACCTCTGTTGGTGTCAATTTTCTCTTTGACTGTTCTGCATCTTTGATGTCACTGTCTTGTATTTGCAACTTTTATACAAATACTCTCCCTTTGGATATGATCTCTCCCTATTTGGATTAATCTGATAATGAAAAGTTTCTGATAATAATATGTAAACATTCTCTCCCTTTAACAACAATGCCAAACAAATATTTTACAAATATCTAACATTCTGTCGACTAATTCCTTCTTTCCATAATATATTCCTTGATTTTCCCTTATCCATTATCAATATAACAATCTTCTCTAGTGCTTGGTTCTGATATATACCTTGTTGTATATAGATGTAGCTTTGAGGTTCAGCTTCTACTTGCACCAATCATGATTGATATTATGATAATATATGGTTGATGCAACCTTCAGTCCTTTTACTAACTGTTAGACATGGGTTTGACCCCTAGTCTCTTTCTCAGATATTCAAATGTATCTTTGGGTAGTGGCTTGGTGAAGATATCAGCCAATTGTTCTTTTGATTTCACATATTCAAGTGTCACCTCTTTTTCTTTAACTTGTTCTCTCAAATAATGATACTTGATGGTAATGTGTTTAGTCTTTGCATGCATGACTGGATTCTTGGAAATATTTATTGTACTGGTTTTATCACAATAAATAATCACTGGTTCTTTGATCTTCATATGCATCCCTTCTAGCAATTGTTTGATCCATGCAATGTTTGAGCAGTTTGTAGCAGCAACAACATATTCTGCTTTTGCAATGGACTGAGAGATGCATCCTTACTTCTTGCTAATCCATGTGACAAGTCTATCACCCATAAAGAATGCTCCTCCAGTTGTGCTCTTCCGGTCATCAAGATTTCTAGCCCAATCAGCGTCGGTAAACACTTTTAGTTCAAATTTGCCTTCTCTTCTATACCATAAACCAAATTCCTCAGTATTCTTCAAATATCTTAGAATTATTTTCACAACAATTATATGTGATTCCCTGGGGTTAGCAAAAAATCTAGCAACAATTCCTACTACATGTGCAATATCTGGTCTAGTGTGTACAACATACATGAGTTTTCCTATCATGGATATGTATAGAGTCTAATTTACCTTTGTTGTTTTGTCTTCCTTTGTTAATTTTCATCCAGTAGCCATCGGTGTTCCAATAGGTTTGGAATTTTCCATCTTGAATATTTTCAGAATTTCTTTGATGTATTTGGACTGAGTAATGAAAATACCTTCACTTTGTTGAATGATCTGTAAGCCAAGAAAGAACTTGATCTCTCCAAACATAGAAATCTCAAATTCCTTGCTCATTTCATTAGAAAATGATTTGCATAGCATATCATTGCCTCCTAATATGATGTCATCAACAAATATTTCAGTAATCAAAGTGTTAGAATTTGTATCTTCTTTCAAATAAAGATTACTATTTTCACTAGTCCTTATGAATCCAATACTTATTAGATAGGAATGAAGTCATTCATACTAGGCTCTGGGAGCTTATTTTAATCCATACAAGGCTTTGTGAAGTCTACATACCATGTTCCTCTTGTCTGGATCCACAAACCCTTCTGATTGTTCAATGTATACCTCTTCTTCAAGTATTCCATTTAGGAATGCTGACTTTACGTCCATTTGATATACTTTGAATCCTTTGTATGTAGCATAGGTGAGTAGAATTCTTACTCCTTCTAGCCTAGCAACGGGTGCAAAGGTTTCTCCATAGTTTATGCCTTCTTCTTATGCATACCCCTTGCATACTAGTCTTGCTTTGTTCCTTGTGACTTCTCCATTCTCGTTCAATTTGTTCCTGAATATCCATTTTGTACCGATGACATTCTTGTCATCTGATCTTGGCACAAGTGACCATGCCTTATTCTTTTCAATATGTTCAATCTCATCATTCATAGCACTTATCCATTCTTCATTATCTAGTGTAGCATTGATAGACTTGGGTTCAAACTCACAAATTAAGCAATTTGAGTTTAAAGACTTACTTCTTGTTCTTGTACCAGCTTTCTTATCTCCTATGATCTGGTCCTCTGGATGATTCCTTCTTACATATCTTGCAAGTACAGGTACAACTCTTTGCATATCAGCTTGATCTTCATTACCTTGCACATTATCTTGATCATTATCCTGACCATTGGTAACAACATTCTGACTGTCAGTTACAACATTCTATTGTTCTAGATTTATGCACTGTTGCTCGGGTAGAGTTGTGGGTTCTCCACTGTATACAAATTTGTTGTAGTCTTCTGGTTCTTTTGTGCTTTCTAGCTCATTCTTCTCTGCAAACTCATCAACCTTTACATTTGCACTCTCAACTATTTTGTTAGAAGCCTTGATTAGATATTTGAAAGCTTTTCTTTTGGTAGAATACCCCAGAAAAATACCTTCATCACTTTTGGCATCAAGCTTTCCATTTCTTTTATCTTTTAAGACATAACATTGACTACCAAAAATTTTGAAGTAACTTACATTGGGTGTTTTACCATACCATAGCTCATAAGGAGTCTTCTTTGAGTCCTTTCTTAATTGTACTATGTTAAGTGTGTAA
>MU227665.1:1733677-1754758 GCA_018584345.1 Thuja plicata
GTCTCCTCTTCAAGTGTACCTCCAACACCTCGTATAGCATTGACTACTTCTTTTATTCTTGTGTTGTACTATGTGATGTTTTCACCTTCTTTCATTCTGAGATCATCAAAATTTCCTCTAAGGATTTTTGCCTTGGCTCTCAGAACATTTACATCACCTCCATGTACAAGTTTCAACTTGTCCCCAATTGTCTTTGCATTCTTGCAATCTTTGACATCCTCAAATTCAACATGAGAGAGTGAGGCTGAAAGTTCTATAACCATGCATTTATGTTCATGCTTTACTCTTAAATGATCCACTGTCAATGGTCCTATAGGCAACACATATTTAGTTTCTAAGTATTGATTAATATCATTTCCAATACCTGATAAGTGAAGCTTTATCCTGCTTTGCCATGAAGCAAAGTTGTCCTTGCTCAACTTGGGCACATCTCGTCTGTTCATCTTGTGATCTTTAACTTAGGTCTTGAAACCTTCCTTCTAAGCACACAAGCTATGATACCAATTGTTAGTAATAACTGAGAGGGGGGAATGAATCAGTGGCCTCATAAATTTATCCGATTTAAACTTTAATCCACCAATCAATACTTCTCTAATTATTAAGTCCCAACAAGATGCATGCCATTGAAATATTTGAAACAAATAAATGTCTGTCGGTTTACCTTGTCTGTCCTTATTCTCCTTGATAATTGATAAGCAGTAAACTATATTTACCGATACTCAGTAAATATGCAGAGTATACTAGTCAATCCATAAATGCAGATGTAAAATGTAAAACACTAAAGTAATAAACTATACACATAAGACAAGGATTTTAACGTGGAAACCCTGTTAAGGGAAAAAACCACTGGGACAGGTACCCCAAATTTTCACTCTTCTAAAGTGAGCACTATTAGGAGCCAACCTTGTTAAAGGTTACAAACACACTATTAAGTGCGACCTTGTTAGAGGTTTTTCAATACATAGGTTATCACTAATTATCTGGCATCTACGCTACCATCCTTGAATCAGTCTCATGACTGTCAATAGGCTTTATGCAAATCTTACTACCATCCTTGAATCAACCTCCTTCTTAGACTGTCAATAGGCTTTAGGTAAGACCGATGCTACTATCATGAGTCAACCTTCTGGCTATCTATTAGGATATACCTCAATTACAAAAGACTATTAAGTCCTGCTCTGTTAAGAGACTTATTGCTTCAATGGTTAAAATGAAAAAAAATGACCTGTTTCTAATGCAACTTAATTATAGATTTCCAGATCTATTTACTTACAATATCTTTCTGATCAATGTATCAATACAATTCCTTTGTACTTAACTCTTTCTGCTCTATGATGCTGTGTTTTTCTGTCCATCGGTGTCTGCAGAATTCTTTAACTCTCCCTCAGCTTGATTGATCAGGACTGCATGAAGTTAATCCTTCATCAGTTTCTCTTCAGCATCTTCTATCAGTTCACTCCCTTGTGTATGTGATATCTTATCGACCACACAGAGAATGAATTATACTTGTCTCTTAAATAGCTATGATTTTCCTTAATTCTAGGTTCTTGATTCTTGATTCTTGATTCTTGACATGAAAAACAATACAGCCAAATTGATTTATGGATTTAAATCCTAATTTATCTCGTAGTTATCTTCTTGCCAACTGTACAAATCACTTACTTAACTGTGGTTGAATAAAACAAATAAAACAACCAGTTAAGTCTATCCTTTAGCTCTGCCAGCTAGATATTTTGTCATTTTTTGATCTCTCTTTCCGTCGGTCAATTCTGCAGTTTGTTGCTGGTGATAACTGCCAGTTCCATCGGTGTCGCTTTAGTTAGCTTTGGGATCTCTTTCCATTGGGCATCATTGGATCTTTCTCATCGGGAAATATTGTTTTTAGCTCGTCAGGCAACACTGTCTTCTGCTCGTCGAGCATCACTGTGACTTTTATCTCTGTCTTTACCGATGGTGTGCACTCCGCCGGTGTAGTCTGTCACTTAGTGAATACTAGACTTTTATGCATTGATGAAAACATAAAATTTATTCCATTGGTTCTCTGAAGTCTTTGGCATGACCATACAGATGATATCAAGTTGACATCAATGACAATACAAACCATTAACTGATTTAATGTCTTGCATCATCTTCAACTTAATATAGTCAATCATTTAATCAGTTACATGTCATCAAACTTCTGCTTTCTTGAAAGAACTATCAAATTCACTCCTATACTCTAACAAAATATTAACCGTATCACCAATATTTTTCTTTATAACCATAGGAGGTGATCCTCTTCTATTTTCAGTTCCAATATACCTGCTAAACTTCATTATATGCCCTGGATTTTTACATTTGTAGCATATAGGAGTTGATCTATTATGATTAACTTGTAACTTACAATACCTTACGATGTGCCCAAGGTTATTACAATTGTAAGATGTGGTCTTAGCTACTATCTCTTCACTAATGTAATTCTGTTTGTATCTTGATTGATCAGGTTTCCCGCATTCTACTTTCTTATTCCCATATGCATAGTAGTTAAAGAAATAATCAGAAAATGGTTTGAAAGGGGATTTAATTTTTTAGTCTCTCTTTATGTGTCCAACCTTGTTACATCCAAAACATCTACCTTTGAAAGGTTTGATATGTTCTTTAGGTTCTCCAAGAGTAGGTCTTTCTCCATCAATCTTCGTATCAAATTTTTCTTCTTGATTCTTTGAACATTCAGCTTCATTGAAGCCAACTCCAGTCCTATCTCTTTTAGGTTTCTGTCTGTCTCTCTATTCATCAACCAAGTCTCTACTCATGTGAAGTTTCTCAATATGTTTCTTTGCCTCAACAAGTTCTCCTTTTATGATATGATTTTTTTTCTCCAATTCTAGATATTTGTTTTTGTAGTGTTCAAGTTCAATTTTCATTTGTCCCATCTGAATATTAGCATCCTTCAAGGTTTCTTCAATTTTGATCTTAGCATCCTTTTCTTGTTGAATCTCTTTAGCTATCTATAATGTAGTGGTTTCATAATAAAGATTTAAGGTATCTTGCATCTTTCTAACATCACAATGCATCCATGCATTCCATCTACTTCATATCATCTCATCACTTCCACACTTTTATTTGCAAAAAGCTCTTCATATATATATATATATATATATATATATATATATATATATATATATATATTACATCATCTAGTAGGCTCTTTAATTAATTACAAAAAAGAGTTAATACTTATGCAAAGATTAAATACAAAATTAGAAACCTTATACAAAAAAAGAATAGGTTATCTATAATCCCAATCCAACTTAGCATGTTTGAATTTCATTTCATACTCCCTTAATCATCGCGACTTTTCATCTACCCTGTAAATCTATCTTTGCATGTCTTCAAAACACTTGTAACTCACTATGATCAACACCACAAATCAAGAGACCTTAACCGAAGGCTATAAATATCCCAAAATGTCTTCCTCTAAGCTCTTATGTCATCCATCATCATATACTTTCTTCGTTGTCTAGAATTGTACTGCTATACTCTATTTTTGTTCATTGTACTTAGTCATTTCGCAATCTGCATCTCCAAAACTATAAAAAAACTCCAAGAATTCATCATACCAGATGTGTTTCCATAAATGACAACCCTCAAGTGTCTCATATCACTCCAAAAATGCATCACTTTCCAACACAACCTTAAGCCTACTTATAAACTTTAATCTCAGATCGTATTGATAAACATGAAAGCAAGATCATAACACCATAATCAACACATAACACCAAGATTTTTGATGTGGAAACCTTTTTAGAGGAAAAAAAAAGTGGGGATGGAACCCACAAGATGAATGCACACATTTAAAAGCACTATACCCTGTTAGGAGTATTACAAAGGGGAATGCACATGCATTCAAACATATTGCCTAGAGCTCACTGCTCCATTACAACAAGGATCTCAATCCCAAGGAAAGATCACTGGCTTACTATTAGGATTAAGTAATACTTAGAGGGGGGTGAATAAATATTACAACACTTTAAACATGAACTTAGTAAATTCCAATTTAACCAGATAATTTCTGAAATGAGAACATAAACATAAAACACACAACTCATAACACTATGAATTTATTGTCGAGGAAACCTCGGCCAAGGGAAAAACCCGGTGGGGATGGTACCCAAAAATATATACTAAAAGTATTATGTCCCTATTAGGAGACCTAGCCCTGTTAGGAGCTATTTATTACATTAGCAGATTTCCTTGTTAGAGGAATAGAAAACCCTATTAAAGGTATATTGAGCTCACTGCTCATACAATTAGAAATATGATTTTGTTACAATGATTTCTCAATAGTGAAAAATACAAGTATCTGCTATGCTTAGGTGGTTCCACTTGTATCTTGCATCACCATCTGTCTAATTCTGAGATCAAAATGCAATCATCTATTCACATACCTACATTCCATTATACCTTTTCATACTACTTCATCACTTTCTCAAAAAGATCTTCCTATATATATCATTATATGTCCAGTCAGCTTCCAATACATCAAAAAATTGATTTAATACTTATATAATAAGTAAATACCAAGTTGGTGATTATATACTATTAAAAAATAGGTAATCCTCAATCCAAATCCAACTTATCACATTTGGACTCCGCATTATACTCCCTTAATCATCACAACCTTTCGTTTGTCCTGTATCACTGTTACTCTATCTTCGCATGTCTTCAACATACTTTAACTTACTGTGATCAACAAAAAAACATAAGAGACCTTAACTAAGGTCATATACATCCAAAAATATTTTCTCCTAAGCTCCCATGCCTTCATTTTCCATACACTATGCTCGCGGACCAAAATTGTATTGCTATAATTTGTAGTTCTACTTTTTGGACTTAGTCATTTAATAAGCTGTAAATCCAAAAATATTTTTTACACCAAGCAACCATCCATACCAGATGTGTTTCCATAAATGAAAACCCTAAAGTGTTCCAAAAAATTCCTGAATGAACCACTTTCCAACAATCTATCGTTTTGGCATTGATGGCAACACTTAGTGAAAAATTACTAAGTGTCAATATGAAAAAGAATATACATTGCACTTCTATAACTCCTTTACATATTACTCTATCTCTTATCTGTACATTTTTCATATCTTGTCTTCTCCCCCTTTGACATCAATGGAAAAGATATACAAAAATGTAGAATAATGGAATTTCTTACCAAAAAGTTTATACCATCTTTAGCACATCTTGGAATGAGCTTTCCAAGATCTTCACTTCCCCTGACCAAGTTTTTACCAGTATCTGACTCACATGAATCAGCCCACTCAGTGAAAGAGAGGATGTCTCTATTGCCTTTAACTTAGTAGGCATGTTCCCAATGAGAGATTTATTTTTTTTCTCCATGTTTAAAATGTGTATCTCAAGAATTGATAGCTTAGGAGTAATTAAACTCTTCAACACACCAAATATTCCATTAACTCTCCCTTTCTCTGTATCCAAAACACTCAATTTGTCCAATATCCTAGATAATTCTCTGTCTAACTCCAATATGGTATGTGAGGAGGTCTCACAATTGTTCATCAACTTGTCCAGAGTTTGTCTATGTTTTTATATTATATCCTCAATGTTCTTAATGTGTATGATAGGATTTATACAATAACTATATAACTTTCTTCCATTCGACACACAACTCTTTGCTTCATATATGGTTTTTATTAGTATGCCTAAGTCCCAAGAAATAGACTTGCATACTTCCTCCAATTTATTTGAAAGGTACTTCTTCTCCCCCTTCTCTTCAGCGAGCTTCTCTAAGGACTCATAACGAAGTTCAAAGTCATCCAATACCTTGTCTAGATTTTCTGCATTTTCCTTTGATTGGAAAGCAAGAGGTATAGGTAGGAGTTTTTTGACAGATCAATTTCCCTTTCCATTACCTTTGACTTCTTCTCACTTTTATTCTTAAATCTCTCCTTTGCTTTTGCAAATGCAATGAAGGATAGCTTCATCAACTCGTTCTCATACATACTCTCAACATCATTGTTCATATTTCTATCTTGACTTTCCAACAATAAAGATGAAGGAAAACATGCATGAGTTTCTTGTTTCATTTCAAATTTATCTATTTCTTCCTTCGCTATTTCAACTTCTCTCACTTTCTACTCTTCTTTCTCTATCTCTATTAGATCAATGCTTACTCCATCAATGTCATTATTTTTCTCAAAAGGACCACTAACATCCTACAAAGTGTATCTAAACTTATGCTCGCAAGCCACCAAACAATCTTCTATTTCTGTCTACCCACTTACAACTACCTGCAATAACTTACAATCTTTCAACTTATCGGCTTACTATTCATGATCTTCTCTCTATCTATTTATCTCCTCAACATCAACCTAGACTCTCTTATATACAAAAATTTCCACAATTCAACATTAAAAATGAAATAACATAAATAAACCAAGTCGGCATCAAGAAACACACAACCAAAATGTTATCCATCAGTCGACATCCAATAGTCCTTAAATCTGCATAGGAGAGTGAACCAAACAAGATATAGGTCCTCACATCCCCCACAAGAAAACACAAATTAAATGCACTAGTCAGCTAGCCTCATAGACAACATAAACCCTGTCGGTGATCAAGAACATCGAAAATAGACCACTCAGTGAGAGGCACAACTGAGCCACTCCACCAAATAGAAACCACCGAAAAAAAACACCACTCGATAACTGAGACTGAGACCGAGCCATAAGTAACCAAGCCAACAAGTAAACCAAGCACCCCAACAAGGAACTCCAAGGTAGTTACTGACCAGTTTACAGAGCTCCCAAGAAACAAATCAAAATCACACCAAAACATGTTTTTGGTGACATAGGATTGCCAACTACCCCAAGATTCTCCTACATCATCATATATATACTTGATAGTAAAATAAAAACAAATAAACTTAGAAATATATGTATCATGGGGCTATCAATGCGAATTGAGATGCTTGTGACTCTACCATGGCGAACTCATCTCATGACATCGTCAGACACCACCCTCTATCAAATAAACCATGTAAATTAAAAATGAGTATGCACAAGTGACAAGTATAAATATGCATAAACAATCTAAAATAAAAAATTACCTTCCCCTTGTCAATACTTGATGCCTGAACCCCCTCACATTTCCCTTATTAGCAGCTGGTGAAACCTGCATCAATATGTAATAAAATGATCATAAAAATTAGAAAACATATGCATATACTATTATAAAAAGGAAACCAATGAGTACAATAAAACATATGTACCATGGAGGTGTCAAGGCCAAATAAAATGTATGAAAGCATGGACCCCTCCACCTATGCCATCTCCTCCTCTATCATCAACTAAACATAAATAAACCACATAAATATACATAAGTGTGCAGTCATTATAAGTAAACTCTACTAAAAATACAAAGGTTTAAATTTAAATATAGTGTGACAAGTTATATGTTTAGTCTTACTGTAACAATAGGAGTCCATGGTTCTACATGCCCCTCCTCGTCTCTCATGTGATGCACCTCTCCACGAGGTGCTTCAGTTCCTGTAGTGTCTTGTCTTGTATCATCCACCTTAAAGAAATAGTCATATGCATCAGTATCATTCATGGTACCCAATCATAAATTATTTCACATAATACAAGTGTGGGGAACACAAGCATGTGAGCTCATGGAGGGTGTGAAAGGGTTAGAATCATCAGCACGATGAGGCAACAATGTCGCACTCTTCCTAACAAATAGATCACTCAAGGTGTGAATGGCTCTAATTGTTTATGAGCTGGTCTCAACAATAATATAAGGATGTTACACTATAGGAGGGGTGAAATATCAAGGGGGGACATATGTATGAGATTTCACTTAGTATGACCATGGTCTATCCTGAGGAGCACCTAAGCCTATGCCTTAGATCGGTCTCATGCTCCAATAGTTTACCTTTTGATCGAGCACAAATTTAGAATACAATTTTCTTGAAAAGTATAATGGGACATCCAAATTGTTGTGGGGTAGTCTATCAAAAACCATCCACCAGTGGTCCCAAAAGTGGTCATGTACCCCATCATTTGTGCACCACTTAATTGACAACTTGGGATTTTAGGGTACACTTTTAATCCCATTTTGGGATCCACAAAAAGGTTAAATATGTCATTTTTAGTTATATTTAAGTTCATAACCTGATCATAATTAAGCCCATCATCAAACTCGGTATGCCTGGAATCATACCAAAGAAGTACAAAATTATGTTTCTTTATAAGTTTCTCCATGTTTTCAATAATTAGGTTCAAGGTGGAAAACACGGGGCGCAATGTGGGGATATTGGCATATGTAGTCTGAAAGCCTCTAAGATGATTAAGATTTTATTCTATAAGATCCTCTAAAGGTCAAGGGTTTAGGATTGGTTGGTCTTCTAGAGGTGGGGGATTATTTTTAGGTGGTTGCGAGTTGCGTGGAGGTGGTTGTGGATTATTTGCGGGGTCATTGGGAGGGTTTTGTGCTTTGTTTGAGTCCATGTTTGATTAAAATAAAAATAAATATGTAATTACAATCAATTTTAAAAAATGATAAACAAAATCAAATATACCCTATTTTTTAATAAAAAAACTACTAGTTTTATTTAAAAAACATCAAATAACAAAAACAATTAAAATTTGAACATACCTATTGAAATTTACAAGAAATTTTCAATGGCAAAAATGTATATCGGATTCTATATCATATATCAGATAGGGTTGCATTTCTCAATATTTTCACAATATAAACTGAGAAACGCAACCCATTGGTTTAAATTAGTTTTACTGGAAAAAATTGGATATCCAATTAGGCTTGTGCCTTGTCTTTTGGTTTGACCATGTGTATTGACACCGAGGGCTAGTAATAGGTCAACATGTTTTTTAGTGTATTTTTGGACAAGTGAAAACAAGATTTTTATTCACATCGCCACTTTTTGGCATACCATGATCCTACGCATACACACACACACACACACACACACACACACACACACACACACACACACACACACACACACACACACACACAAACACACACACACACACACACACACACACACACACACACACACACACACAATGCAAGGAGTTATTTCTTTATGCATTTTTAAAAAGAGAATACTTTTTTATAGATAAAAATGAATGAAGGAGTTTTCTCCTACCAATCAAAATTGTCATTTTAAAGATTATCATATTATATTATATTTATTTAAAGATCTATTAATACTATATTTTACTTAATTTATATATATAATATATAAACTATTTAATAAGTTATATTAATATTTAAAATATAATGTATTATTAGGATCAGGCCATGAGCTAGGTGAGGAACCAGTAGGAAGATTAGAATGCATGTCCTTTCTCTTTTTCGAACAAGTTTGTGGTGGCATGAAAGATATGGCCTATTATGTATATGAGATAATGGATGCTTATGGTAAAAATTCTCTATGGATGGCTACAGCTGGGTGATGGTGGGAGGTGAATGCAAGATAATGAGGTGTGCTAAGCTAAAAGATTTCTTGATGCTCAAACTTGAGTTAAGAAACCTAGTGCTAGTTGGAATAGATTAGATATAGCTATAGAACATACTGATGGTCCTAGGCTATAGGATGATTGAATTAAACTGAACCTCTAGATTGAGGTGATATGGCAATGATGATGGACAATCAAATTCAGACAAGACTAGTCTGAAAGAAAGCTATGAGATGACATCAGATTTAAGGATGTAAGTGTCAAAACTCAAGGATATGAGGTCAAGAACAGAAGAGGATTGGGCTTGCTTAATAAGGATCTTGGATTCTGAATTGAATAATGTTGAAGGAATTCTAAGTAATGCAATATGGAGGATGTGGATGATGTGAAACCAATGTAGACCAAAAATGGCCACGAAACTCTACTCACAAAAGGAGATAGTTAATGAATCAAAGGATGAAGCTATCATGATGTGTTTGTCGAAAAGATGTGAGTGAGGTAGGTTTGTTAAGGTGTAAAGCTATATATGTGGGAATATAAAACTGACCGAAGAATAGGAACATCCACAAAATGACAAAAGCTGAGGTTTCATAGAGCGTATCTGTGGAACCATGGATCTGGGGTTTTACAGAGCGTATATGTTGAATAGTGAATCTTGGGTTTTATAGAGCATATCTTTGGAATGGTGAATCTTGGGTTTTAAAGAGTGTATCTATAGGATTTAAGGTATCAAATATGCTGAACAAACAACCAAATCCACTGAACAACATGAAAAGTTGTAATGACCTAAAAATGGTCATCTAAACCCTAGACCCCCAAGCTCCATCTCTCATCAAGAAAACCCTAATCTTGATCATATTAATTCCTAACCCTAAAGGAAATTTAATATCTTCAACATGATCTGACCTAAACCCTAGGTCCTAATCTATCATCACACTTGATTAATTAATTAATTCCTAAAATCACAAAACATTGGCAAATAAACCTTATGTTATTTATTTAATTAATATTCTAGTATGTTGATTAAATAAATAGCTAATTGTCAATTAAATTCAAAAAGGAATTAATATTGATAAGCTGAGTGAAAAGCGCATTTAAATCATTTAAATATTCAAAAAAATGCATATTATGTCATCATTTCAGTTGAATGAACATCAAATTTGAAACAAATCTATTTTGTTTAGTTAACTAATTCTTTTATATTTCTCATTTTGGAAACAATCTAGTTAACTGAAAATTGATTTTAGAATTTTCCTAAATGACTGATCATTCAGTTCAGTTTACTGACTCTCTCAACCAACGATCTTCCGAGCACATGGATTTTGCTTCTTTGAACTAAATCTTGTCCGTTCTTCAGCTTTCAATCTTGATCATCGGTTTGACAGAGATTTTCTATAAAAGAGAGATTTATTTTCCTCACAAAGGATATGAATTTTTGAGTAGAGTTATTATGCAGGTTTTATTTATCGTTTGCATTTGAGCATTTAGCATATTTACTTGTTTAATATACTTTCTTGTTTCAAGCATTTGAATTCATAATCTAGTAACACTTTAATTTTGGGTTATTAAAATCAATCTTAGCTAATAATTGCATTAAATCACTTACAATTTCAATATAGCTTAATCATTTGAATCCTTCATTTAGATAATGTCAAGTCACTAGCTTTGCAATGATCTGAGAAAAAAATCATACTCCAGCCTACTAGAAGGCAATAGATTGATTTAGATTAGTTCATTACTTTCATTCTTTCTTAGATTAATCATGTAATGATATATTCAAGTGTATGGTGATAGTTTAGAGGTCCACTTTTCACACACATTTTTGGTGCCCACTATGGGGCAGAAAAACTAATTTTCGACCTCACAATTTTGAAGTTTTTCGAGTTTTAGATTTTCTGTTTCATTCACTCTTTTGTCTAGACTCGTACGAGTTTTCTCACTGTGTGATACAAGTGAGGATGGATACTCATATGGGATACCATGTATTCTCATACATGAACTGAGGGTTACTCATACAAATTTTTTTTGTTATGCTCTTGAAGAACAACCATTTCAATTAGGTTTTATGCAATCTGACAATTTTCTGTTTGCTATTTTTTGGTTTTTCACAACCTGACTATTGTTTGAAGGATATTTTAGAGAGAATTTTATTTTTGAAACAATTTTTTATTGCATGATTGATGAAGATACACACATAAAACTATAGGCTAGGTTTTTTAAGTTGCCTAATCACAGATCAACATAACATCATGTTTTGTTTTTATTAAATTAGGAACCCTGCATGTAATATATCTAATTAATGAACCTCTTCTTGATGTGTTTGAAATAAAAATTGTTAGAATAACTGAGAGGGGGGTGAATTAGTTAGACTCAGTGCCCTCACAAAATTATCCTACAGTCCCAAATTCCTCTAGATGTATAACAAAACAATATCAAATATAAGATTCATCTCGGTGAGATATAAACTATGATTTCAAAAATTACTGTTAAGTTGTCTACCGAGTTTAAGTAAATTAATACTATGATTATAGATCTAGGTAAATAAAATAAAGTGTAAAGTAAAATAATAATCCACAACATTCATACACATTCACACATACATTTTTAATGTGGAAACCCTGTTAAGGGAAAAACCACCTAGGACCGGTAACCCAAAATATTTTCACTCTTCTGAAGTGAGCTCGGTGAGGATCCAACCTTGTTAAAGGTTACACTACACATTGTTAAATGTGACCTTGTTAGAGGATTTAAAAATAACATTTCTCTCTTGACCATGAATTCACTATGGGTCAACAAGAAAACAATTAACATTCTCTGAATGTTCTAATAAGGATTCACTATCCCACTCGGTTAAGAGACTTATCTGTAACAATGGTTAAACTGATATAGTAATGATCTGATTCAACAGTAATGATCTGATTCAAATACAACTCTGATTTGTAGATATTCAGATCTATTCTAAGTACATAATACCTCTAATCAATTTTTTCACTTTAGTTCATATCATACTTTCTCTGCTCAGTAATCCTCTTTCCTCTGTTTCCTCGACAATGTCTGCAAAAATGCTTGATTCTGTCTTTAACCAGTTTGATCAGTCATGCATCAATTTTGAATGTATGCTTCAACATCTGTGTACACGATTAAAAAATGAATCTCTTGTCTCTTATATAGACATCATGTATCATTTAATTTTCATCCTTCAAATCTTGCCACTTAATCTCCATCATTCATTTTCCCACTTGATCCTTCCTCGCCAGCTGTGTTAAAAACTTGTTTCAATCTCTGCTGTCTAATCTTCCTTGAATTTCATAACTATTTGATCAAATAAAAAACTTTACCTTTTACCTCGAAATCATCAATTTTGAGCTCAACATTTTAGTCGGCCTCAGTTTGAATTAATTGCTTAATCAATAGTTGTGTCGGCAATCTCTTTCTCGATTATCATTGTTGCTCGGTATACACTATATTTTTCTCAGTTTACAATGCTACTTGGAGTATACAAAAATCTTCATTTTTTTGACCACAAAATTTTTTTTGTTCCAGATATTCAATACATAACAAATGTTCTCCACCAGAATAACACTCAAATACATTGGCATCAATGACAATACATTACCTGATAATGTTTATCATCACTCCTGCAACTCGGTTGAATATCAACAAATGACTTCAAACATATAATCAGTTCTAGTTCATCAATCTATCCCATTGCATTGATGGCAAAAAAATATAAAATATGCAATATAATATGCCATACAACAAATACAAAAATTTTGTTCTACAACTGCAACAATTCAGTAGCTCTCCCTAGCTTGAATATAATCTATGTCAGAGTAAACAAAATATTCACTGTGCAGACTCTCCCTGTTGTTTTGTCTTTTCAGATCTTGAATCTCTTTGTAGATTAGATACATCTCTCCCTTTCTCTTTTATCCTTTGGATGGATAGATATTTCTTGACTCTCCATTCATATTTCATGACTTTCTCTCCCTTTGACAACAATGCCAAAAAGAAATATATAGCTCTTCAGTAGCTAAAATAAAATTTCTCTGTTATTCGGTGTAGTAGGTACCTTTTGTACTGATATCTCTGTTCTAGTCTAGTTTAACTTTTGCATCAACATGATTGATATTATGATTTCATGTAGGTTGATGCAACCTCCTAATATTCTTAGTTACCAATAGACAAGGGATGAACCCCTAGTCTACCTCTCAAGTATTCAAATGTATCCTTCGGTAAGGGCTTTGTGAATATGTTTGCAAGTTGTTCTTTTGATTGTACATATTCCAATATTACTTGTTTTTCTTGTACATTTTCCCTCAAGTAGTGATACTTTATAAAAATATGCTTTGTCTTTGTATGCATCACATAATTATTTGAAATATTTATAGCACTTGTGTTATCACAATAAATCATCACTGGTTTGGTGATGTCTTCATTCATTCCTTTCAGTAATTGTTTTATCCATGCTATGTTAGATCAATTTGCAGTAGCAACAACATACTCTACTTCTGCAGTTGACTATGATATGCATCCTTGCTTCTTGCTAATCCAAGTAACTAGTCTTTCTCCAATAAAGAATGCTCCACCAGTAGTGCTCGTTCTGTCATCTATATTTCTAGCCCAATCAATATTTGTATATACTTTCAATTAAAATTGTCCTTCTCTTTTATACCATAGTCCATAATCCTCAGTATTCTTCAAATATCTAAAAATTCTTTTAACAACGGTCATATGTGATTCCCTAGGGTTAGCAAAAAATATTGCAACTATTCCAACTACATGTGCTATAACATACATCAATTTACCAATCATAGATCATTTCAAGGTTTGATTTACCTCAGGTATCTTGTCTTCTTTTTTCAATTTGCATCCTGTCACCATAGGTGTTTTGACTAGTTTCGAGTCTTCCATTTTGAATGTCTTTAGTACTTCCTTGATGTATTTTGATTGATTGATGTAGATTCCTAAAGTTTGTTGTAAAATTTTCAATCCTACAAAAAAAATGATCTAACCAAACATTGACATCTTAAATTCTTTCCCCATTTCATCAGCAAATGAAGTGCATAAGTTATCATTACCTCCAAATATGATATCATCAACAAATATTTCAGCAATAAGTGTCTTATCATCATTTCCTCCTTTTAAATACAAATTGTTGTTGTCAATTGTTCTAATAAATCCAATACTTATTAGATAAGAGTGTAGTCTTTCATACCATGCTCTCGGTGCTTGCTTCAGTCCATATAAAGCTTTATGTAACTTACATACCGTGTGTGTCTGACCAGGATCAAAAAATTCTTCAGGTTGTTCAATGTATACCTCCTCTTCAAGTATTCCATTAAAAAATGCAGATTTCACATCCATCAGATATACCTTGAATCCTTTATATGCAACGCATGCAACCAGTATCCTTACTCCTTCAAGTCTAGCAATGGGTGCAAAATTTTCTCCATAGTCAATTCCTTCTTCTTGTGCATACCCTTTGCATACTAATCTTGCCTTATTTATGGTTACATTCCCATCTTCATTCAATTTGTTTCTAAAAATCCATTTGGTGCCAATGACATTTTTGTCACTCGGTCTCAGTACTAATATCCATGTCTTATTTTTCTGTATCTTCGCAATTTCCTCATTCATGGAATTATACCATTCTTCATTTTCTAATGCATCTCTTACATTCTTAGGCTCAAATTCAAAAATTAAACAAGTGTCATCTCTAAACTTACTTCTTGTCAATATGCTTTCTCTTTTATCTCCAATGATCTGATCCCATGGATGGTGCCTTCTTACATATCTAGTAAGTATAGGTTTAGTTCTTCGTCCTTCACCATCTTCTTCAGTAACTACATTGTCTTCTGGTTCATGATCTTTTGTTTCATCATTTTCCTGATTCTTAGTTTGTGCTACGTGTAGCTCGGTGAAATTTATCTATTGCCCGTTAATATTAATCTTTTTCCCGATAATGTTAGGAATCTACGTCGGTATAGTATCGGGTTCTTCCCAGTAAACAAATTTACTGTAAACTTCAGGTTCTTTCACACTGTCCTCATCATTTATCTCAAAAAATTCATCAACTTTCACATTTGCACTCTCAATGATTTTGTTAGTTGCCTTGTTCAAAAATTTGTAAGCTTTACTCTTAGTAGAATATCCAAGAAATATTCCTTCATCACTTTTTGAATCAAATTTTCCATTTCTCTCATCTTTCAGAATATAACACCTACTACCAAATATTCTAAAATAACTTACATTCAGTGTATATCCATACCATAGTTCATAAAGTATTTTGTTTGAATCTTTCTTCAGATGTACTTGGTTTAGTGTGTATACTAATGTGATGATTTCTTCTCTCTAGTATGTTTTTGAAACTCCTTTTTCAATCATCAATTTCCTTCCACAATCAACAATTGATCTGCTCCTTCTTTCAGCAATCTCATTCCGTTGTGGTGTCCTTGGTGCAGAAATCTATCTTTTGATTCCATACTCATTACAAAAGTTAGCGAATTCATCAGAAATAAATTCACCTCCTCTATCAAATCTCAAACACTTTAGATCTCTATCAGTTTATTTTCCACTTTAGCTTTATACCACTTAAACATCTTAAATGCTTCATATTTCTCTTTTAGGAACATGACAGTCATCATCCTAGAATAGTCATCAACAAATAAAATAAAATTTGTGTCTCCATAATAGCTTCTTGTTCTCATTGGTTGACATAGGTCTGTATGAACTAATTCCAAAATGTCATTAGATGAAAAATTATTTCTCTTGAAACTAGATTTTGACATCTTACCTATTTGACAATTTTTGCACATTACATGGTCTAATTTAGATAAGCTTGGTAAGCCTCTAACTTTTCTTTTTCTACTAATCTTAACCATGTTGTCAAATTTTACATGAAAAATTCATTTATTCCATAACTATATATCTTCATTGTTTTTCAATAAACAAGTAGTTTCATTTGTGTCAAGATAGAATAAGTTACCTTTATATGGTTTACCAGTACCAATCAATTTTTCTTTTTCATCATAGATTCTTTCTTTTCTGTTCTCAAATGCAACTTGATCACATGTGTTGTTCAAGTGTGAAACACTAAATAGATTATAGTTAAGTCCTTTTACCCAATAAGCATTTTCATATTTGATTTGATTGTTAAGCATAATAGTACCTTTTCCTTTCACTTGACAGGTAGTATCATTTCTCATTCTTACTGATCCTCCATCATATTGTTCAAGAAATTCAACTTTTCCCTTTTCACTAGTCATGTGATGAGTACAACCACTATCTATAACCCAAATATCATGTTTACTAACTTTGGAGACAAGTGTTGTTTCTACAAACCTTTCATCTTCATCTGAATCATCTTTCAATCCTACAAACAGTGTCTGAATATCTTCATCACTGATAGAGTTACTATCATTAACTTTATCTTCAACAATGTAACAATCTTTCTTACCTTTATCTTTGTAATCTCGGTTATCTCTTCTGTCATACTGTCAGTTGCTTCTGAATTCACGATCATCCTTTCTTTCATTAGATCTATCATTTCTATCATAATTCTTTTTCTTAGGGAATCTTGCAGCAAAATGGCCAATCTCTTTACAGTTAAAGAATATCAAAGGTAGTTTACCTTCATATCTTCCTTTACCTCTGTGTAATCTTCTAACCATTAAAGCTTCAAGTTCATCAAGTTCCTTGTCATCACTATCACTATCACTATCACTATTATTTCTGATTATGTGTTTGCTACTATATTTGTCAATTTTCAAAGTAGACATAAATGAAGACTCCATAAATGGTACAATATTGTTGTCAAATTTATTCAGATCAAAAGAAATCATCTTCCAACAAGACTGTCAAGAGTAATGTTATTTCCAGGTGCTTCTCTCATTTCATGTATTGCAAAGACTCTTATAGAATAAATAGGAAATAGAGTTCTACGAACCTTACTCACAATTGTGTCTTCATCAATGGTTCCACCAGATCCTCGAATAGCATTCACAGCTTCCTTAAGTCGGGTACTATATTGTGTTATGTTTTCTCCTTCCTTCATTCACATGTCATCAAAATTTCCATGAAGGCTCTCAGCTTTGGCTATCAGTACATTTACATCTCCTTCATAAACTATTGTAAGCGGATCCCACATCTTCTTGGCAGTTTTACAATTCTTGATGTCCTCAAATTCAGAATTGGTAAGTGAAGAGGCAATCTGCACCATGATAAGGTTATGCTCATGTTTTTCTTTCAACTAATTTACTGTCAAGGCTCCAGTAGGTAGAATGAATTAATTGTCCAAAAAATATTCAATGTTTCTTGCAATTCCTGATAGGTATAATCTCATTCTACTTTTCCATGTCTGGAAGTTATCCTTGTTCATATTAGGTGCATCTCTCTTATACATCTTGTGATCTTTAGCTCAAGTCCTTGAAAACTTTCTTCTAAGAACTGTATGCTCCCTGATAAGCACTGATAACTATTATACCAATTATTAGAATAACTGAGAGTGGGGGGAGGGGGAGTGAATCAGTTAGACTCAGTGCCCTCAAAAAATTGTCATATAGTCCCAAATTCCTCTAGATGTATAACAAAACAATATCAAATATAAGACTTAGATTGGTGAAATATAAGCCGTGATTTCAAAACTTAGTGTTAAGTTGTCTACCGAGTATTAGTAAATTAATTTTGTGATTACCGATCTAGGTCAATAAAATAGAGTGTAAAGTAAAATAAAAATCTACAACATCCATACAAATTGACACAGATTTTTAATGTGGAAACGTTGTTAACGAAAAAACCACCTGGGACTGGTAACCCAAAATATTTTCACTCTTCTGAAGTGAGCTCGGTGAGGAGCCAACCCTGTTAAAGGTTACAATGCACACTGTTAAATGTGACCTTGTTAGAGGATTTAAAACTAATAGTTCTCTCTTGACCATGCATTCACTATGGGGTCAACAAGAAAATAATTAACATTCTCTGTTCATGTTATAATAAGCATTCACTACCCCACTCAGTTAAGAGATTTATCTGAAACAATGGTTAAACTGATACTGTAATGATCTGATTCAAATACAAATATGATTTGCATATATTTAGATCTATTCTAAGTACATAATACATATGATAAATTTTTTCACTTTAGTTCATATCATACTTTCTCTGCTCGGTAATCCTCTTTCCTCTATTTTCTTAGCGATGTCTGCAAAAATGCTCGGTTCTGTCTTTAACCAGTTTGATCAGTCATGCATCAATTTTGCATGTATGCTTTAGCATCTGTGTACATGATTTGAAAATGAATCTCTTTTCTCTTATATAGATATCATGTATCATTTATTTTTATCCTTCAAATATTTGTGCTTAATCTCCATCATTCATTTTCCCGCTTGATCCTTCCTTGGCAGTTGTGTTAAAAACATGTTTCAATCTCTGTCATCCGATCTTCCTTGAATTTTCATAACCGTTTTATCAAATAAAAAACTTTATATTTTACTTGGAAATCATCAATTTCCATCTCAGCATTTTAGTTGGCCTCGGTTTGAATTAATTTCTTAATCAATAGTTGTGTCGGCAATCTCTTGCTTGGTTATCATTATTGCTCGGTATACATTGTATTTTACTCGGTTTACACTGCTACTTGGTGTATACATAACTCTTCATTTTTCTGACCAAATAAACATTGTTTGTTCTAGATCTTCAATAAATAACAAATTTTCTCCACCATAATAACACTCAAATAAGTTGACATCAATGACAATACATTAACTGATAATATTTATCATCACTTCTGCAACTCGGTTGAATATCAACGAATGAATTCAAACATATAATCAGTTGTAGTTCATCAGAAATGATGTTAGGAAATTATGCTCTAGCCCTTCTAGGGATGATCAAAAACACAAAAGCATGGTTGTCATATGTTTTTTGCATGATCACCTTATAGAGAGCCTATCACAGTGAGAAAAAGTAATCACCTTGTGAGGATGACAAGTGAGAATTTGGTTAATGCCAAGCCACTCCAACTCACTATAAACAAATTATTTCCTTGAGATTAAAGTCTTGTAAGATGAATACAATTTGATCTTATACTCAGCTCTCACCTAACACATAGTAGGGCCTTTGGGTCTTAATCACATTGTCGTGACTACTCATGCTTAGGTTCTTTGTGGGGATATACAACTCAATCACGCTTGCGTAAACACAAAGGATGTATTCAAATGGAGACTCTTACTATGAACTCTAGAATATAAGCCACCTAAAACACCTCTGAAAGTTGGATAATCTAAGTGCAAGGGATATAGTAACTCCGCCAAGAAACTCACCATATTGTGCCCCCATTAGTTCTTAGAGTCAGATAATACAACATCATTATACTCGATGTATGGTTGATGGTTTGTATTCTAATAAGCTCTTGGGTGTGTATCTAAGTTTATGAGCGAGGATTTTTCTACTCAGCCAATTTCCTATGGATCTAGCCTTTGCCTACTGTGCTTGAGTTACTTTCTTCACAATGTGTTTAATGTGTTTGAAAACCTAAAACTATGAATAAAAAACTAAACAACTCTGCGATAGAGAGAAAAAAATTGAATTCTCGTATGAAATTGCATCCTAACTTGTACAAGTTAGGATCCTTCTCTTGTTTACTCGTATCACCTACTGATAATTCTCATATCACCTAGTGAAAGTACTTGTATGGGAATGTACATTTCTTGCAAATTTTGACTTGTTCTGATCTTTCGTATCCATCCATGTATGAGAAAACTAGTTCCTTGTATCACCTGTAGGGAATGCTCATACAAGTTTGCACTTACTTGTATTGCTTTATGATAAAATTTTCTGAATTTTCTGTTTGACTTGATTTTCACTGTGTTCCCAATCTCTTGTTAGATTCTGTGATGTCTCCTAAAATTCTTATCCAGAACATCGATCTCAACCTAGTTTTTTCCTTGGTTAAAATCTATTGTTAGTCTGACTTTTTCTATCATGATGTAGGGCCCCTCCATTTCCCTCATCTTGGTAAGAATTCTCTAGTAAGCACTACTATTATTTCTTGCAAAACTTTCCATAGATTTGATGTGAAGTTATTAGATATCTTGACTGTAGTTCGTCAACTTAACTAGAATAGATTTCATCTTCAAATGAATTCACGGAATATGTTAATTTAAGATATAGTTTTGAAGTAATATTACCTTTAGTTAACTATTGTGGTATTATAACATGAAGGTGTAAACCTATGCTTACATGATAGAATTAATATTACTCTAAGATGCTTGGAAATTCCATCGGAAATTATAATAAGGAGCTTATATGGGTTAAAATATTGCCCTAATGAATAATTATGGTTAAGCTAGGAAATGATGTACAAATTAAACTCTTAATTCACTTTCATATAATTATGGATTTAATAGTTAATTCAATTTGTTCAAAGTTTATTATTGTAGAATTGGAACATCCTGACAAATCAGATAGACAATTAACTACTATGAACTAGAGGTGAAACTGTAATGAATGGTTAGGTTACTTAATCTTGAGTTAAAATGAGAAGTTTGATATAGCATTGATAACTATTTTACCATAGTCCCTAGTATACCCT
>MU227665.1:1760678-1832591 GCA_018584345.1 Thuja plicata
AATAAAAAAAAAAGAAATGCTTATTGATGTATCTCTTTGATTATAGCTGTAACTTGTAGGAAGAGTAATGTTCTTTATTTTTTTCAAGTTCTTGTGATAATCTGTCTATACTAGTGCTTGTACTGCTATTGACAAATGTGTTTAGAAGAAATCTTAGTAAGCTATACACTTTTAACATATATATATAATAGTATTAAAAAAAAAAAATTTAGTTGTGTTTTTGCCTAAGGAAATCTGGGCATGACACATGAATCTCAAAGTTGTTGTGCTAGTCCATTGATCATTCTGTCACTATCAATTTGATCATATTCTATCTACATTATCCTTATTCTGAAATGTGAGTGTAGGTTCATTAACCTTGACTCAAAATTAGAGTCTTTTCTTTTCATTCTCAGATATACATTATCCCTTTGCCACCGTCTTTGGTCTTGGACTTAGTTGACACATCCTTGTTACTTCAAAATCTATTGGGCAAATAAGTTAATTTATGCCTTACAAACTAGAAGCTCTCCTAGAAACTTCCATGAGGATGAAATATAATATCTTCCATTTGAGGAAAACCCTCTGTTCACAGAGGAACCAAAGATTAAAAACAAGTCAATCTTTCCCTGCAAAAGATCACCAGATCAAAATAATATCAGGAGAAAGACAAGGGTGAGATTAGTCTAGACATAGAAATCATAATGCTAGTGCCCAGGGTGCTAAAAGTCAACGCTCCTCAAGTGACTCTGAGCCTAATGAGGCTAGTGTTCTCAGATGTTGAATCAAGGTGCTAGGATCAATCATGCCAGTCACACCAATGATAACAATGTCATTCACATGCTTGAGCCAGTCTCTTCCGAGTACTGAAGTGTTATCATTGTCAAGAAGAATGAGAAAGAGTCTCGGTTAGCTAAATTTGTGACCCACGCACAAGAAAAGGTCACCTTGAGAGAATACATACCTTCCAACCCCTCTATGTCTAACAACCAACCATCGACATCCAAACCTTCTACAATGACCAAAAAATAGCCAACTATGACTACGTCGAAGGTGTTGAATTCCAAAATCCTCACTTCATCTCATGCTGATGATTACAAAATTATCAAGTAACTGGAGAGAAAGAATGCTTAGATATCAATCTTTCAGTTTCTCAAGATCTCTCCAACTCATAGAGAGGTCCTAGAGAAAGCCTTGTCTACTGCCAATGTCCAGAAGGACTTGGATTTGGATCAGTTTCAATCCATGGTGGGTCAATTGACCTCACCTCACTACCT
Organism: Thuja plicata; assembly: GCA_018584345.1. Classification (NCBI taxonomy): domain Eukaryota; kingdom Viridiplantae; phylum Streptophyta; class Pinopsida; order Cupressales; family Cupressaceae; genus Thuja; species Thuja plicata. Next base: position 1,761,935 of record MU227665.1, read on the forward strand.
GTCATTTTAGGAAGAAGATGAAAATTATTTGAGTCACCCTCACAACCTTCCCTTACACATCAAAGTCATGATCTGTAAGCATCATGCCAAATGGGTATTGATAGATGGATTTGCAGGGTTGAATATTTTTACCTACAAGCTGATCGAACAACTGGGATTCTATGTACATGTCATTGAACCTAAAAATAAAATCACAATAAAGGCATATGATGAACAAGAGAGATTTTTCAAAGGTATTGTAACTCTACCCATCAAAGTGGGACCTGTCAAAAGAGAGGTCATAGTTTAGGTGATGGATCTTTTGTTGGCTTACAACATCTTGTTGGGAAGACCCTAGATCTATGAGATGCAAGTTGTCCCATCAAATTATCATTAGTGCATAAAGTTCCCTTTCAATGGTGTCAAAGTCACCATTCCTATAGACACTAGTTATTCATGCAATGCACTGAGACAGTCAGTTGACGCTCTCATTCCACACAATAGAGAAGCTTTGACTTTAGAATTAGCCAACAAGTTTATGAAATAAATGGAGAAGAAGCTGAAAATCATAGACATTCATATGGGTGGATACACAATAGAACATATTCTGTTAGTGACATCTCTTCCTACATTACCATGGTCTTATGGAAGACCCTCAGAAGACATGAGACCATCAGAAACACTACCAAAGGTCATATTTGATGGAAAATTTATGAAGGCAACTATGCCACTAGAAGATGAAAATGAGGAGGAAGTCATCTTAGACAAGGTGTATAAAGAAGCTGAGGATACTGATGTGAAACATTACAAGATATCCCAAGAGAAGTATGAAATAGGATATCAACTAGTTTGATGAATGGGTTATCCAGGAAAAGGTCCCATAGGATGTAATTAAAATGGACTCGTGGAACCCATTTCTCTCAAACACAGAAGTTCTAGGGATACAACTAGCCTGGGCTTCATATTAGCTGAGGAAAAATGAAATAGAGACACACCCGCTTGCAAGTGGGATGATTATGATGAGGAAGATGAGTATCCTTGTCCCATTCCCCAATGTATCTAGTCTCTTCTTAATTTAGAAGAAAAATATACTCCCCAGGGTAATGCTACTAAAGAGAAATTCTCAGAGGAATAGTCAGTGGTTCTTGATCAACCTGAAGCTTTGACCTCTTAACACAGTTAAGATGAAGAAAAAGAGGACATAACCTTCGTATAATTCTTGGGAAGAACTCACCCTAACTAGGGGAAAAGAGTGGAATTTACTTGCATCCTAGACATGGTAGACCACAATGAAATAGACTCTCATGAGTATGAGTTTGATAGTCTATCTGAGGAAACCCAAGATAAGGAGGTGGATATTGTACAACAATATGTGACCATGATCGAGGTAGGTGAAGACTCACGAAATAGGTCTAAGGAATTAGATTAGAAAATCCCTCACATGGGATTCAATGATTCCATTAGGGCTCTCACCAATTTGAACATGTCTATACAGGGTACCAATCTAGTTCTCTACTTAACAGTCCAAGTCTGTGAAAAACATACGGTGAATACCCTTGAACTTGTCAAACCCTTGCCACTCATGCATCCCAAACTCATTGACTGGAGCTTAAAAAAACAATCCATGGATATTCCCACACTCTCCAACATGTATGCATTATCCTGTTACCTCAATGCTATTGAATCGGTCACCTATTCCACCAGTAAATCTAGCATGAACATGAGTGAAGAAAATATCAAATACCTCAGTCATAAAATCAAAATGAAAAGAAACAAACATTTTGAGGGAAAAAATCACATTGTGGTGGTTTCATAACATAAACTAGTAAAAACAAAAGACACATTTGACGGTGAAAATATCTTTGAGGTGCCGAAGGATGGGGTACTTGATATCCTACCTAGTTACTTTTAGGAGCAGTCATCAGTGTTGATTGAGCCAACACAACCTGTGAACATTAGAACTAAGGAAAATCCACATATCATCCAATTGATACAATCCTTATCAGTAGAAGAGATAAAATAATTCACTAATATATTTAAAGAAAAGAAAATCAAATTTGCATGGAATTACTCAGATATGCCAGGATTGGATCCAGATCTGATAATGCACCATATTTCAATTGCGCCTGGCATTAAACTAGTGATGCAAAATATCAAAAACACGCATCCTCGTGCTTCTCTAATAGTGAAAGCAGAACTAGAAAATTTTCTCAAGGCTAGGTTCATTAGAGCCATCAATTATGCTAAATGAATCTCAAACATTGTGCCCATGTCTAAAGCAGACAAGTCCATCTGGGTGTGCATTGGCTGCAGGGATGTCAACAAGGCTTGTCCGAAGGATGACTTTCCCCTCTTGAGTATTGACATGATCATGGATATGACAATCAGGTATGAGATGTACTCCCTAATGGATGGCTTGTCAGGGTATAATTAGATCAAGATTTCTCCTGAGGATCAAGAAAATATTTCATTCAAATGTGCTTGGGGGACCTTCTACTAGAATGTCATGCCCTTTGGATTGAAAAATGTAGGGGCTGCCTATCAAAGAGTTATAACAACAAGCTTTCATGATATGATGCATATAAAAATGGAGGATTATGTGGATGATACTCTTTTAAAAACTATGAAATGATATATAGACTTATAAGATCTAGGAAAAATCCTAGAAAAGATAGAATAGTTCAGGCTCAGGTTGAATACAAAGAAGTGTGCATTTGGTGTAACCTCTAGTAAGCTATTGGGATACATCATCTTAGTGAAATAAATAGAGGTGGACCCTACAAAGGTATAGGAAATAATGGAGATGCCACCACCCAAGAACATCAGTCAAAGGAGGACACTCCAAGGAAGGATCTATTCTATCAGAAGATTCATCTCATAATTGGCCAATAAGGCACAACCATTTACCAAGACTCTACGCAAGGGAGTTACCTATCAATGGGATGAAGGATGTAACAAATTTTTTGATCAAATCAAAGAGTATATAGACAATCCACCAGTGCTAATGCCTCATACATAGGGAAAACCATTAATTTTGTACATCTCAGCCACCACAACATCACTTGGGGCACTCCTTGCACAAGAAGATGATAACAAGAAAGAATAAGCCATCTACTACATCAGTAGAACCTTGGTCTCATATGAGATGAACTATTCAGTAATTGAGAAAGATTTCCTAGTAGCTATAATCACATTCCAAAAACTGATGCGTTACATGTTAGAACACTCTATACGACTAGTTGTGAAGATTGCTCCATTGAAGTATCTCTTGAGCAATGCCACCTTAACAGTCATATTAGCTAAATGGGTCATGCTACTCAGTGATTTTGACATTGAATATGTTGAACAAAAATCCATGAAAGGGAAATCTATGATAGATCAATTGGCTAAAGTTATACTATAGGATGATCAACCCATTAATGCTGAGTTTCCAGATGGATCTATTTTGAATATCACTCAGATCCAAGAAAATGTTCTTTGACAGATCTTTCACATAACACGGTTTTGGTGCAGGTTTGTTTCTCATCACTCCTCAGATTTATTCCATTCCAAAGGTGTACAAGCTCATTTTCTCTTGTACAAATAATATAGCCAAATATGAAGCCTTGGTAAATGGAATCAAACTGGCTCTTGAATGGAACATCTTCAAGTTACACATCCTCGGGGACTCTCAACTGGTCATCAACCAAATCAAAAAAGTTTATCAAATGAAGGATGATAAAATCATGCCTTTCAAGAGAATGGTTGATGATTTCAATAAATCCCAAGGACACAAAATAGAGAAGTTGATGCAATGGCTACATTGGCTTCCTCACAGTAATAAGAAGAAGACTTCCACTATGAGTTTCTAGTGGAAGAGATTCATTTCCATACTTATAAATCCCCTGACTCCCACATGATCTGTTATATTATAGTACAGGAGTCATCCCGCTACAAACACATCTACACTTACCTATTCTATCAGTTCATCCCTGATGCGCTCACCCATAATGAAAAGTGAGACCTAATCCGCAATGCCTCACAGTATGTTCTCATAGCTAATGACTTATATAGATGAGGAATAGATGGTACATTTCTTACATTTAAAGAAAAGGAATATTACAAATGTGCGTTAGCTGAGGTTCATGACGATGTTTGTGGTTCTTATTCTAATGGCCTGAATTTGGCCCAAAAAATGCTGAGAGTGGGTTACTACTAGCCTGATATGGAGAAGGAATCAATCAGATACTCCAAGACATGTAATAAATGCCAATTGTATGGAAATATTATGTATTCTCTAGCCAGGGAGCTCACTCCTATTATCACACATTTGCCCTTTCAGCAATGGGCATTTGACCTAATTGAATAGATACATCTATCCTCCTCAAACAAACACTAATTCATCATAATGACCATAGAATACTTCATGAAATGGGTCAAAGAATTCCCACTTCTCAAAGAAATAGGAAAACATGTGGCCTTATTCATTTTGAACCACATTATCTACTGATATGGTATACCTTCCTCCATTATAACTGATAATGGAGGGTGGTTTAAGAACAACAATATGGATGAACCCTATGATAATTTCAAGGTAAAGCAACCTTGTTCTTCAATCTACTACCCACAAGGAAATGGAAAGGAAGAGGCCTCCAACAAGAATATTCTAAAGATCTTACAACATACTGTGAACAAGTCTGGAAAGGATTTTCATCTGCATATCAATCCTAGACTATGGGCTTATAGAATGAGCATCAAAATGCCTAATAGGGAAACATCATTTGATCTAGTATATGGAGCAGAAGAAGTCTTACCCATAGAGGTATAAATACCATCTCTGAGGGTTTTTGTACATAGACTTGTCACAGATGAAGACCGCATGGTCTCAAGACTACACTCCCATCTTGTTAATGGTCACTTTGTAGATGATTTCTACCTCACTCTTAGAGAGGATGGAGAGAAATATCCAAAATGATCTTCAATGCCTTGACACCTTTTTTTTGCATCTCTCTCAGATATTGAATGGCATAAAACCCTTTGTTATCATTAGTCATTCCTATATGACCCATAATGGATTCTCCAGTATAACTGGAAATGGATCTACCATGGCTAATTTTTCCACTTTCTGGGAATCCCATTTTCCTTTCATGGTTCAGCCACGGAGCTTTGGAATGTTGTGCTCTCCAAAATTGAAACTAAATTGGCCTACTAGTTGACCAAACCTATTTCCCTAGCTAGAAAGTTTCAAATCTATTCCAAAATTCTCGCAACCATTCATATATTATTGAAGAAAATTATTCAATTCTATATTGTCATTGATGTTACACAAATGTATACACAAATGTAATGATTTTCTCTATTAACCAAGCTCTTTCGATTATGAGAGAAGTTCAGTACTAACCAATTTTACTTGGGCAATACAGTAAGGTCGGGCATTGAAGGATTACAATGTTAACTGCGTTATGCATTTAGTGTCAGCCGAATAACTGCAGTTTACACTTTATGTTTATATGGTTAATTGTAGCTGAAAGATTTGAGTTTTATTGTTTATTTGGAAGGTTATTCAAGCTAACTTGACAAGGGTTATAATATATATACAAGGTCAAGTTTGGATTAAATGTGTGAGTTTCGATATGAAGAGTGAAGGCAAAATAAGAGAGAATTATGATTAAGGACAAAGTATCTAGATCGATCTTCTTAAGAATATTTGATCAAGAAGGATCTAGTTAAAGACATGACAAAGATCTGAATCTACAAAGACAATTGCTTCTTCAATTAGGTCAATTAATTGTTACTCTCTAACAATTGTAGTAGTGATCCAAATCTCTTAATAGAGTAGACTTAACAGTCTTTCACAAATCCTCTCACAAGCTGGAATTTCTACATTGAAGTGTTTGAAGACCCCTAACAAGGCCACTCCTTACAGGGTGATTAAATCCTCTAACAGGGTCACACCTAACAGTGTGTTTTACAACCTTTAACAGGGTTGGCTCCTAACAACACTCACTTCAGAAGAGTGAAAAACAATAACTAGTTGCAATTGGTGGTTTTCCCAAATTGGTTTTCCATGGTAAATCTTGGTGTCATCTGTGTACATGTTATTTTATTTATGCTTTATGTTTCTGCACTTAAATCACTAAATGATAATCACATTTAATATCTTAAGATTGCTTTGTTAACCGAGTAACAATAGAATATCTTTGTTGACCGAGTAACAATGATAAGTTTGATTAAGACATCTACGGGACTTGGATTTTTTTTTGTGGTAACTGATTCACCCCTCCCCTCTCAGTTAATCAACTCATTTCCAACAATTGGTATTAGACATTTTGGTGCTTTCAGGGAAGGTTTCAAGGCCTAAGCTAAAGATCAGAGATGTCTTACAGAAGGGAGATCCCCAAGCTTCACAAAGACAACTTTCCTGCATGGAAAGAGTTGATGAGGCTATATCTATCTACTATTGGAGATACTAGTTTACAATTATTGGGCCACAAGTTTGTGGAATCACCTAGACCTATGTCTATGGTGGTGGACATGAAGAATCATAACATAACGATGATTTATATAGCTTCTTCACTCAGCTATTCAGAATTTGATGAAGTCAAGGACTGCCCTATTGCCTATGATATGTGGAAGAAACTGCATGATATCCATGGAGGAGATGAAAATGTAAAGAAAGCCAAAGAAAAGAGTCTCAGAGGTCAGTTTGATCAGATGAAAATGAAAGAACGAGAAAACATTACAAAATACAGTGAAATAATCAAGAAAAGTGCCAGTGCCATCAGAGCTGTTGGTGGACAGATTGAAGACAAAACAGTGGTTAGTAAGGTATTGAGAACTTTACTTCCCATCTATGCTATTAGATTTTCATATATTCAAGAGATGAGGAGCAGTAATGATATAACTCTAGATGCATTGGTTGGAAGGCTAACAACTTTTGAGTTGGACAATTTTGACAATTATTCTCCTAATCCTAGCAATTTTGAGTCTGCATTCAAAGCCAAATTAATCCTAGGTAAGATGGATAAAAGAGGAAAACAGATTGACAATGATAGTGATGATGAAGATCTAGAAATCATTGAAATACTACTTGCAAAGAGAGCTGCCAAAGGAAAAGGGAAATAAAAAGGAAGAATACCATTGATTTTCTTTTCATGTGACGAAGTTGGCTACATTGCTGCTAAGTGTCCAAACAAAGAAGAAAAAGATGATAAAAATTTCAACAAGTAAAAAGGCAAGAAATATTTCAAAAGTTACAAAAGCTACAATGACAAAGGTAAGAAATCTTGTTATATTTCAAAAGATTTTGATAATGATGAAGATGAAGATGAAATGGTTTATATTGCTATTAAGGATGAGTTAGACAATGAAGAAAATGAAAAGAATGCACTTTTCTCTCATGTTAATGACACTTGGATAATTGATAGTGGTTTTTCTCACCACATGAATGGTGATAAAACTAAATTTGAACATCTTTAGCACTATGATGGTGGGAGTGTCAGATTTGGGAATAATGAACCTTGCTATGTCAAAGGTAAAGGTTGTATTTCTCTAATTGAAGGAATCAAATGTGATAATGATTATTGGGTTGAAGGACTAAGGTGTAATCCACTGAGTGTGCCATAGCTGAATAACATTGGTTTCAAGGTAGAATTCATGAATGGTAAGTCCAAGCTACTAGATGGTGAAGGAAACCTAGTTGGAATAGGCAGGGAAACAAAAGGTAATCTATTCTATCTTGATCTCACTAAAAGTTCATGTTTTATTGCACAAGTAGAAGAAAGCTAGTTATGGCACAAAAGATTGTGTCATGTAAATCTTGATAACTTGGTCAACATAAGAAAGAACATAAGAGTAAGAGGTATTCCTATTTTGAAGAAACCTGAATTGGCAATATGCAAACAATGTCAAATTGGGAAGATGGGCAAAACTAGTTTCAAGAGAAAGAATTACAATACTAAAGAAGTCTTGGAGTTAGTGCATACTGATCTATGTGGATCAATTGGAATAACAAGTTACACTGGAGAAAAGTATTTCATTCTATTTGTTGATGATTATTCTAGAATGATGACTGTTATGTTTCTCAAGGAGAAATCAGAATATTTTCAAAAGTTTAAGTGGTACCTTGCTAGAGTTGAGAAGGAAACAAGAAAGAAACTAAAGTGCCTAAGATCTGATAGAAAAGGTGAATTCATTTCTAATGAGTTCAATGAATTCTGTAATGAAAGACGAATCAAGAGACAAGTATCTACCCCTAGTACACCATTGAAAAATAAAATAGTAGAAAGAAGAAACATATATATTATGGATTGTGCAAGAACCTTGATGATTGAAAAGAATGTTGCAACCAAATACTAGAAGGAAGCTATCAACACTGTAGTACACACCTTGAAAAAAGTTCAACTGAAGAAAGGTACTGATAACACACCTTTTGAATTATGACATGGCTATAAACCCAATGTCCATTATTTCAAAGTATTTGGAAGTAAATGTTACATCTTGAAGGAAGAAATAAATGGAAAAGGTGATGTAAAAGGTGATGAAGGAATATTCCTAGGATACTCCTGTAAAAGCAAAGCATATAAATGTTTGAATCTTGCTACTCATAAAGTCATAGAAAGTGTACATGTGAAGATTAATGAGTTTGCAGAGAGAAGTGAAGAACAAAGCAGTAAAGAGCCCGAGGACTACAAGAAATTTGTGTATTATGAACTTGATACTATACCTAAGACACAAGCAATGGTGATTGGATAGTAACCATGTCAACCTCTGAATTCATCAACACAAACTTTGTTACAACTTGTGCAACCTGAGATGCTAACAGTTGCAACCGAGTCTCAGATAGAGGGAATCGAGTCTCAGATAAAGGGAATCAATTCTCAGATAGAGGGAACTGAGTCTCAAATAGAGGAAACCAAATCTCAAACAGAGGCAACCGAGTCTCAGATAGTGGAACCTGAGTATCAATTAGAAGAGCAGAGCATAATGTTTGAGCATGGTGAACCAAGTGGAGCAAGCCCAAAATCAAAGAAGAAGGAACCTGTACTTGCAAAATATGTCAGAAGGCATCATGCACCTAAAAAAATAATTGGAGATCAGACAGAAGGTATAATGACAAGGAACAAACTTAAAGGTACATGTTTACTTAGTGAAATTAAACCTGGAACCATTAAAGATGCTTTGAATGATGAAAGTTGGATAGAAGCCATGAATGAAGAAATTGAATAGATAGAAAAGAAAAAAACCTAGATTCTTGTGCCTAGACCAAAAGACAAGAATGTAATTGGTACTAAGTGGGTTTTTAGAAACAAGTTGAATGAAAATGGTGAATTTTCTAGAAACAAGGAAAGATTAGTGTGTAAAGGATATGCTCAAGAAGAGAGTATTGTTTATGGAGAAACTTTTTTTCATGTTGCAAGACTTGAAGGAGTCAGAACTCTTTTGGAATATGCAACACATAAAGGATTCAAGGTATACCAAATGGATGTAAAATATGCATTCTTGAATGAAATTCTGGAAGAGGAAGTCTATATTGAGAAACCTGAAGGTTTTGTAGATCCTAACAAAAGGAATATGGTTTGGAAATTACACAAAGCCTTGTATAGACTGATGCAAGTTCCTAGAGCCTGGTATGAGAGACTGCATGGTTACCTAGTAAGTATTGGATTTCAGAGATCTAATGACAATAGTAGCTTGTACATAAAAGAAGGAACTTAGAACAAGATACTATTATTAGAGATATTTGTTGATGATATACTATTCACTAGATATGATGATTTATGCAAAGCATTCTCCGAAGCTATGAGTAAGGAATTTGAGATGTCTATGTTTGGAGAAATCAAATTCTTGGTTGGTTTACAAGTTCATCAGATGAAGGATGGTATCTACATTACTCAATCTAAATACATCGAAGAGATACTAAAGAAATTTGGAATGGAAGATTCTAGACCAGTTGGGACACCTATCTCTACTGGACATAAGTTGTCTAAGAATGATGAATAAAAGGAGGTAAATTAGACTACCTATGGATCCATGATTGGTAAACTTCAATATGTTGTTCACACTAGACCTGATATTGCATTAAAAATTTGGTATTTCTCAAGGTCTTTAGCTAATCATAGAGAGAATCATTTGATGACTATCAAAAGGATTCTGAGATATCTTAAGGGCACTGAAGATTATGGATTGTGGTATAAGAAAGGAGGAATATTTTATTTGAAGACTTTTACTGATGTTGATTGGGAAGGAAGTGTTGATGATAGAAAGAGCACCAGTGGTGGAGCGTTATTTCTTGGAAAGAGGTTAGTCTCATGGACTAGTAAGAAATAGAATTGCATTTCTCAGTCTACAACAGAGGCATAGTATATTGCTATAGCAGTGAATTGTTCAAATATTGTATGGTTCAAATAGTTGTTGTCAGGTATGAAGGAGGAAATCAAAGAACCATTTCTTATCTACTGTGACAACACTAGTGCTATTAACATTTTAAAGAACCCTATGATGCATACTAAGACTAAGCATATTGCAATAAAGTATCATTTATTGAGAGAATTGGTTCAGGACAAGGAAGTAAGGCTGGAATATGTGAATACTAAAGAGAAAATTGTAGACATATTCACCAAAACTTACCCAAGGATGCATTCTTGTATCTTAGAGGAAAGCTAGGGGTGATTCCCCTAACTAAGGCTCACTAAAACACAGTTTAGTGATGCATCAACCGAGCTACAATACATATCTAACAAGTTGATGCAGATTGCTAGAGCTTATTGCATATGAATTAGTACATCAGGTACATTACAACTTCATTGGATGGAGTCTTTGGCATTGGATGTCAAAGAGGGAGAGATTATTGATGTCATGCCAAATAAATTAGTATATCAGAGGGATAAATTTTATCAAAAACAGAGTTCTATATAAAAAACAAAGAATTAATACTTAGAAAAAATATTGAAAATGGTCCATAAGTCAAAATATAATGACATCATTCAAACTGGTTTTATAAAACAAATTATATGATAGTAGTGTTTTGCCGAAAATGTGGAAAAACAATAATTCTTCAAAGCAACCCTTAAATTTAAAATATTTTTTAAAATTTTATCAAAGTGAGGTTTTATTTAATGTATTTAATACATTTTATGAGTAAAAAATTTAATTAAATTTAGACATTAAGTATCCTAGGATGTTTGATTGTTCAAGAAAATTTGTGCAAGAGGATATACATAGAGCTTTTCCATGATGGAGACCACACTTATTAAAAGACCAATGAACGACATAGAAAATAGCAAAAAAAATGGGAAGATAACAAAAAAACCACTTAAAGTTTATTTTATGCATAAGGAAAAAGATATTTCTACTATTTCTTTAACTGTTTCATATTAAATTTATTTTTGGCAATCTCTAAAATTGTTTAACAGTAAAATAAGCTTGTTGTCAAGTGTGAGATAAGTTTTCCATCCAAATGTGGAAAGTGAGGTCCACAATATAAATCCTATTGATTAATTAAGTTATGAACAATTTACCAAAATGGTTGATCAACCATGTTAATTCCTTTGTATCGATGTAAAGAGGCTCCTTCATAACTTATCGGTTCCTTGACAAAATGTAGAAACCTCTTTGATTATGCTTGGATGCTCATAATGAATTTGATGGATTTTGAAGATGAAACAAATATCAACTAACTCACTACAAAATTCAAAATAAAGGTCTTTGACTGAAACTACACAACAACCAATCTTGGAATCTCTTAAGAAACATAGGTATTTGACCAACCAGGTAATATGCTTAATACAAAAGTTTAAATTTTGGCTAGTTGTAAATAGGGGTAACAATTGGTTCTAACTAGGTACAATTACTATAAAAGACACAATATGAACCCAAAATTTTCACAAAGGATTAACATCTTAAAAATGAGCAATAGATTCTAGAGGAAACAACAAAAGAGAATAAGTCTTTTTCCTGGATTTAGGTTGTTTATTGGCTGTCTTCTTGTAGATTTTATTTTAGGTTGTGGGAGTCTTCTTGTAGAACCCATATTTTAGGTTATGAGAGCCTTTAAAACCCATGGTTTTCTGGTGATTTTATTTTACTATCTTTTGACGACAGTTTGGTTGTGGATTCCAGATCCATTCAAAATCTAGTTGTAAAGGGCTTTGGGTCCCTTCAAAACCTTTTTCTTTTAATAAAAAGCTAGAGAGACTAAATAAAAACAAAGAATGGGATTGAAAAAATAAAATTCCTACCCAAAATATGTATATGGTAGGTGCCCCTACCTCAATTTGCTTAAAGATAATCTTACAAATTTAATTACTGATTGAGAGAAATAGGCATCTGCGCAAACAAGAGAAGTGTACTTACAGTGTAACAGTTGTGAGTGCAATAGATTGACCAAAATGACATACATGAGATAAGAAAGATTCCTAAGCAGCGAATTGAACAACCATATCTCATCTTAAATTTGATTTGTCTTGAATTACATTTGTACCATCTTGTACAAAATTGACCATAACTCTAGGTATGTGTTGATCATATCAAAGTCTTCTATCTAAAGACCCTTGTGATAATTCAAACTAGAAGAAATTAACCCACAAATTGAACAACCTTCATATAGTATGTAAGACGCTTGACCAAGTAAAACTATTGGATCTTGTTCTTGAATGTTACCTTCTTGCACACTTCTTGGAGCATAAGAACATTTTGTTCTTCCTTTTTCATAATACTTTCAAATAATTATTTATCCATATAATATGAAAATAAAGAAGAAGACACATTCATATCTCGAGAATCATCTATAGAAATGAATTCATCTAGAACTTGAAGATCATGAGATTCAACTTTATTGAACTCAGTTTGTAGATCTCTCATTACCTTATCTTTTGCTCCATTGTTGGTATGGCTCCCCAAAACATCCTATAATATAGGATGGTATTCTTGATCAGAACAAAAGAGGATTTCTTTTAACTTTGAGTGCTCCACAAGACACATATTGCACTTTCATCGAGACAAGGAGATTCGTTGATTTGTATTAAATAGAGGTTTCATTTTCCACATGTTCATCAATATCCATAAAGTTTTATATATTATCTTATCTCAATGATTCAAAAGCTTCATATTCTTCTTTCATGAAAGGTTACAGAGGATTGCTTAATGATTCATCTTCTTCCTCTTGGAGCTGATCTTCAACTTCCATATCAACTATACTTCTGATTGAAAGTTCATCCATATCTACAAAATTGAATATCTCTATTTTTTAAGTGAGAGTAGAGATCTCTAGAGTTCTCTTATCATCGTCGCTTCATCAATCATAACAAAACAAGATTATTCAATATTTATTATAACTTTGACATCATCAACAAGGATGATTTCCTCTTTAGTGACTAGTGACGGATGAGTAGGAATATATTCTCCCCAATGGAAATCATTGACCAAATAATTGAGACACCAACTTAGAATAAAAACTATATGAGATTCATCTTGATGCATCTCTTCATAATTCTCTTCAATCTTCGGTTGCATGCAAAATTTATTATTATACCTCTTCTTCAAGCTCCGTGTTTTCAGGTTGATGGAAAATTTATTCTTTTTTATTGCAATTTTCATGATGTTGTCACCATGTGTCGATGCAATATTCATTTTTCTATTGTAATCATTTATTGATCATCTTCTCAAGCATACATAACAACCTCCCCTTCTTTTATGATTACAATTTCTGGTGATTTCCTTCCAACATTTTGATCGTAAGAAATTTTGTCAGCAAGAAAATAATCCTCACGCTCATCTTTTTTCTCAATTTATTACAATATTCAAGAAGAAAACAAGGATGCGCCTTGTCAGGAGAAAGACACACATCATCACAGAAGCTTTTCAAAAATTTAATATATGCAGGTTCGATCATTGAGAGTGTGACTGTATTGAGTTACAAGTGTAGGAGAAGGATATTTTTTCCCTTCATCATTTTTGTATGTCACTATTTCAGACAAATGATCGTGAGCGAGTAAAGGAGTCTCTATTCCATCATTTTCTTTTATTTTTTGCAAAGTTTTCAGTAAGGATGAGTGAATGTTATTAGAATCAAGATTCATGCCACCATAGAAACTTGTTAAAAACTAAATTTGTTTAAGATCCTCAAGAGCTTGATTTCTTTGATAAACATGTGAAGGAAAAGGGTCACGTTTATCTTCATTATAGTTTTTTTTCCACCAATCCAAGTAACTGATCATGAGAAAGAAATTGGTTCTCTTCCATATTTATCTTCAATATTTCTTAAAGTTTGAAGCAAGGAAGGATGAATCTTTTCTAGAATAAGATGCAAGCCACATTAAAACTTCTTTAGAAAGTTGAATTCTATGGGCTCATCAAGAATCTAATTATTTTGATACAAATGCATAACTAAAGAATAATCTTCTTTATCACTTTCACTATCACTTTCCAATTTGATTCCTATGTACCAAACTATTGTTTTGAATTCAATATTTCAGACAAAATTTCCAACCTTCATTCAAAATAAGGTACCCTTATATTTTTAAGGAATAAAACACAACATTTCAATTCCCTGGTAGAGTCACCAATTGTGTAATGCACTGCCAAGGAACCCTTGGAACAAAGGGGTTAAATATGCACTTAACAATATACTTTTTGAAATATGGAATAAACATCATGTAACAATGTGCATAAGATAACCATAAATGTTTGCAAGATGATACACCATGATCGTGCACAAGTGAAAGACTAGAAACCACTTACAAATGGGTAAATGCACCAAGATGCTAGTAGAAAAAGTGGCCATGTGATTAAAAAAATACAAAATTTTATGTAACCCGATTGCGTAATTCAAAATTTGAAATCACCAAGCTTAGGGAATTCGAACCTAATTTCTTCATTTAAAAAACATTTTTAGTTCTTCATAACACATACGCGTTATGAAGAACTAAAATTTATTCATAACCCATATATGAAGAGCCATATGTTCTTTTATTTGGTCACAACCAAACTCATTTTCCGCATTGAAAATGGCTTGACAATGGCTCGTAGCTTCCCATGTTCCACACAACCAATCGTGTTTCACTGTATTTGGCACTTTTTCAACATTTACACAAATTTCTAACAATGTTGAGTTGTCGAAGATGTAATAATTTGATTTTTTTTAATATTTTTGTTTGAGTTTAAATTGAAGTAGGGTTTTTTCAATTGATTTAATTTTTTTTAATTAATTTTATGTCAGATTCTCAAAACAATCCCTGATGATAAAACAGACAAGAACAACCTCTTCTTGAACAACCACCACAAGAAACCCCTAAAAATGTTTCACATGAAGAACAAAAAAACCCCTCAAAACGCTGCTCTATAACAATAAAAACCACAAAATGCTACTCCTCAACAACCACTGCCACCCCAAAACCCTCTGCCTCCTCCATTAAAACCTGTATAGGCCACATAGGAGGATCTTCTAAATCGCCTATCACAAAATACTACTCAAATTTTATATGATAGGGAATAGGTTGAGATCCTATTCTCATGAGCACCACTCATCCCTTGCCACAACCATAAAATCATTGTCTAATAGTGTGAGGGAGGTATCTAGACAGGTTATGAAATGGGGTTCATATAGGGATAGATGTCGTACATTTTATGTTGATAGGTTGTCATATGATGAAGTGAAAAGAAAGGGATTAAGCAAAGATGACATATGTGCTCTTTTCACCGAAATGAAAAACTATTTAGACCCTACTTGCTGATTTGAAGAGGTTTCCTATACATTGGTGTAACCACATTGGGATGAAAAATGTTTTTTGGAATAGGTGGTGTATGGTGTTTGACCAACCACCTTGTAAAAATTGGGAGGTGCCTCTAAATTTTTTGAGAAAGTAATATTGTGATTTTATCCTTGGCTCGAAGCTGAATTACTTTGACATGCAACACTTCCAGGGTAGATGAGGAGGCTCTGCATAGGATAGAGTTGGGGCTCAAAGGATGGTAGACCCCCAATATAGGATTTCATTAGCTCCTAACCCATGGTTTACATCACAGTCCGAACAGCCCTTAAGGAGTCTACGGAGTTACAAACTTTTCAAGCAGCTACGTCATTGACTGATATCATTGTTCAACATGGCACATAGTTGGTCAGACCAAAGGATGGGTTATTAGCACGTATGCCACCCACCCCATCATCAGACGTACCATTTGGCTCAAATAAGCCCATTGATCATATTTGTGTTAGCTATTGGAATGTATTTTTTGGGGTATATATTGGAGTGAATGAGGATGACTCCACATCCCATTCATGTACACATTACAAGAGTAGATGTCATGCTTCCACTGTAGAGGATGTGTCCCTAAATGATGATCTGATGGCCATGGTGTTTTTACGTGGAGAGCAGATGTAGGTTTGTTTATTTATGTTTGTGACATGTTATTTATAATAACTTAAATCTTATAAATGTAAATAAATTTTTATTTATAGAACAATTTAAAGTGATATATGAATAATATGAATTGTAGGGTGCAGCAGGTAATGCGAGTACACCATGTAGTGTTTGTTCCACTCCACGTGCATGGGTAGCTTTGAAACCAGAGGTAAATATTTTTAATATGTATAAAATAGAATAAAACCTTGGTTTCAAAATATTTTTTGTTAATATTTAGTAACTCTCTTATGTATATTTATTTGGTTTTTTATAGGGCTTGTTAGGGGCCCAGATGTCCCAAGTTGATGATGTCACGCTTTCAGCCATTGACTTTGGTCTAGAAAGTTTTGCAGTATCATATTTTGCACAACTCTTATTTATAATTTTAATTTAACCTATGCGGGTCATTTAGATTTAGATTTTATTGACTTAGATTTAATATTATATATTTGTTTCTCTTATGTTAATTTTGTTTTTGTTAGGTTATCTCACTCGACTCTAGTTAGTCTCATGTGAGAAAGGCGTTTTCCAGGACACTGAGACATAAAAAGATATCCTTGTGGACACCCAAACGCCAAAAGGTAATTTAGCTCAATTTAAACCTATTTTTTGAAAAGTATTATGATTAAACATGTACATATAGATTGATTTAAATTCTTTTTTGTCTGTTCTATATACAAAAACAATTGGGGTTTATAGAATTTATGTAATTTCGCATAGGTTCGCGAGAGGGAAGAGGTAACATTTTAATCTTCACTTTTGATTATATTCTTGTTCATTCAAAATATCTAAATCCTTCCTCTATGACTATAAAATTTGTTATCATTTTTCATAGAGGAAATGATTATAGTTGCTTCATCAACGTTGATGCCTCCTAAGTGTACACGAGTGTTAGAATAACTTAGAGGGGGGAGGGGGGGGATTCAGTGGCCTTAAAATATAATTCCAAAAATACAATGAAAACTTATATCTCAAATATAATATCATCTAGTTATCTTTTAGTCCATCAAGATGNGGGGGGGGGGGGGGGATTCAGTGGCCTTAAAATATAATTCCAAAAATACAATGAAAACTTATATCTCAAATATAATATCATCTAGTTATCTTTTAGTCCATCAAGATGTATGCCTTAAATAGTTTTATCAAATATAACCTGCTCGGTAAGATGTATTGCTTATCTTTTCTAGACTTTACCGAAAAGTAGTAAATAAACTTAGTGTTAATCGACCAATCCAATTTCAATGATGTGTAAAGAAAAATATCAATGCAATAAACCATATACACATTTGACACATATTTTAACATGGAAACCATGTTAGGGGAAACACCACTTGGGACCGGTAACCCAAATTTTTCACTCTTCTGAAGTGAGCTCGGTGAAGAGCCAACCCTGTTAAAGGTTACAAACACACTGTTAAGTGTGACCTTGTTAGAGGATTTAAAACTAATAGTTTGTCTTTTTACCTAGCATTCGCTATGTTGTCAACAAGAAAACCTTTTGATACTCCTGAGTATCTCAATACAATAAGGACTATTAAATCTCACTCGGTTAAGAGATTTTCTGAATCAATGGTTAAACTGATACAGTAAATGATCTGTTCAATAATACAAATTTAACTTTTAGATTTTCAGATCTATTGTTAGTCCAATAATACCTCTCTAATCAGATTTCACTTCAGTTCCTTTGTTCCCTTCTTTGTTCTACTCGGTGAATGCTCTATCCTCTATTGCTCAGTTGTCTGTAGAATTCCTTGGCTATGTCCTTCAATCGGTATGATCAGGTTTGCATGAAGAATTCAATTTTCTCCAGAATATATTCGGCATCCCTCTCTTTCATAATGAGTTCCTTGTCTCTTTATATAGACATGATTAGCCGTTCAATCTCCTTATTTTTTTTCGCAGATCACTTCTTGATCCATAAAACTCATCATGCTTGCTTTATCATGTAAAGCTCTACTTTAGTTTTATTTCATAGATCTCTCCTTGATAACTATGCTTTAAATCTCTTAGATGCTTTAGTTTAATTGATTGTTAGAAATAAAGCAACCAATCAGTCAATCTCTAAATATAGCTCTTGCTATCTAAGTAGTTTTTTTCATTCTTGAACTTTAGTTCTGCTCGATCATCAACTCCAATTATGCTCTGTAGAAACTTCAGTTATGCTCAGTAGCAACTTCATTTTACTGCGGTGCTCGGTATACACTGTGAACTTCTCGGTGACACTTTCTTGGTAATGCTTGCTTGGTTACTACTATGCTTGATTTACACTGTCCGTCGGTGTGCATCGTCTATCAGCATTTACTATCACTCGGTGTATTCTGTCACTCAGTGTCTTCAACACTTTTATGTTTTATCGATAACATAAACTTTGTCTCTTTATTTATTCATGGTTATGACCAATATCTGTTTAAATAATCAAACTATATCAACTTGACATGAATTCCAATACAATACAATAACTAATTTTAATGTCTTGCATTCACTTTTGCATCTCGGTGATCATCAACTTATCATCTTCAAACAGTTAATCAGTTATATTTCACAAATCTCTCCCTTTGGCATTGATGGAACCACAATATGAAATATACCATAATATACCAAACTTGTTGTTTTATAACCAATTCAAATATCTGAATCTTAGTAAGCTCTTCTAGATCAAATTTGATTCTTGTTGTGTGCTCTCCCTTTCTTCATTCCCTTCAATGGATAGGTGTTGCAATTTTGTTTCTTGATTATGTCTCTCCCTTTCTTGTAAAATCTTTTCTCCCTTTTCTAGATAGATATGTAGCAGTGTTAACTCTCTCCAATTCTCTCCCTTTGATGGATGGTTATTTCATTGAATATCTCTCTCCCTTTGGATTATAGAAGCTCTTCTCCCTAATTTATATTTCAATGATTCTACCTCTCCCTTTGACATTAATGCCAAAAGAAAAATTGCAGCTCTGTAGAAGCCAACAGTATCTCTGGTGTTCGGTGTAGATAAGTACTTTCAGTGTATTGATATATCATTGCAGTCCATATCTCAGCTTGCATCAACATGATTGATCTTCTGATAATGTATAGGCTGATGCATCCTTCAAGTCAGCTTAGTGACCAATAGACAAGGGTCGAACCCCTAGTCTATTACTTAGGTACTCAAATGTATCTTTTGGCAATGGTTTGGTGAATATGTCTGCTAGTTATTCTTTGGACTGTACATATTCTAGTATCACTTATTTCTCTTGTACTTGTTCCCTCAAGTAATGATACTTAATAGCTATGTGCTTTGCCTTAGCATGCATCACAAGGTTCTTTGAAATATTAATAAAACTAGTATTATCACAATAGGTAATTACTGGGTCAAGGGTTTATTCATTCATACCTTTTAGTAATTGCTTGAGCCATGCAATGTTAGATAAATTTGTGGCAACAACTACATATTCTTATTCTGCAGTTGATTGAGATATTCATCCTTTCTTTTTACTTATCCATGTGACAAGTATGTCACCCATAAATAATGCTCCTCTTGTTGTACTCTTTCTATCATCTAAGTTTCCATCCCAATCAGCATCAGTATAAACTTGTAGTTCAAATTTTCCTTCTTTATTGTACCACAAACCATACTCTTCAGTATTCTTCAGATATCTCAAAATTCTTTTAACAACAGTCATGTGTGAATCCTTAGGATTAGTAGAGAATCTTGCAACTATACCAACTACATGTGCTATATCTGGTCTAGTGTGTACACCATACATTATTTTATCAATCATAGATCTGTATAAGGTCTGATTTACCTCGGTTGTCTTGTCTTCCTTTGTAAATTTGCATCTGGTTGCCGTAGGTGTTCCAACTAGGTTAGAGTCCTCCATCTTGAATATCTTTAGAACTTCTTTGATGTATTTAGATTGTGTGATGTAAATGCCTTCATCCTATTGTATAATATGTAGACCAAGAAATAATTTGATCTCTCCAAACATTGACATTTCAAATTCTTTTCTCATTTCATCAACAAATGACCTGCATAGCATTTTATTACCTCCAAATATGATATCATCAACAAATATCTCAGCAATCAAAACTTTATCATCAGTATCTCCTTTCAAATATAGATTATTGTTGTCACTTGATCTAACAAATCCAATACTAAAGAGATAAGAGTGAAGTTTTTCATACCATGCTCTCAGCTCTTGTTTTAATCCATACAAAGCTTTGTGTAGTCTACAAACCATGTTCCTCTTATTAGGATCAACAAACCCTTCAGGTTGTTCAATGTATACCTCCTCTTCTAGCATTCCATTTAGAAATGAAGATTTGACATCCATTTGGTATACTTTGAATCCATTAAAAGAAGCATAAGCATGTAGAATTCTTACTCCCTCTATTCTAGAAATGGGTGCAAAGGTTTCTCCATAGTCAATACCTTCTTCTTGTGCATACTTTTTGCATGTCAGTCTTTCTTTGTTCCTTGTGACTTCTCCATTCTCATTGAGTTTGTTTCTGAATATCCATTTGGTACCAATGGCATTTTTGTCACTCAGTCTAGGTACTAATCTCCATGTTTTATTCTTCTCAATCTGTTCAATTTCTTCATTCATTGCACTAACCCATTCTTGATTCTCAAGTGCAGTATTAACAGATTTAGGTTCAAAATCACAAATACAACATCTAGTGTTAAGAGACTGACTTCTTTTTCTCATTCCAGCTCTTTTGTCTCCTATCATTTGGTCTTGTGGATGGTGTCTTCTGACATATTTAGCAAGTACAGGTTTAGATCTCTGTTTTTCATTTTGATTGTCATCTTGATCTTCATTATCACTCGGTTTAGTATTGTAATCATTTTCTTGATTCTCGATGTGTACATCATGTTGCTTGGTTGCATTATTCTGTCGCTCAGGTAAGGTGTTAGGTTCTTGAATGTAGACAAATCTATTGTAATCTTCTGGGTCCTTTCTGCTTTCCTCATCATTTATCTCAGCAAATTCATCCACTTTAACATTTCCACTTTCAATGATTTTGTTAGAAGATTTTTTCAGACACTTATAAGCTTTGCTTTTAATATAATATCATAGAAATATTCCTTCATCACATTTAGAGTCAAGTTTCCCATTTCTATCATCTTTCTGTATATGACATTGACATCCAAAAATTCTAAAGTAACTCACATTTGGCGCATATCCATACCATAGCTCATAAGGTGTCTTATTTGTGTCTTTCTTCAATTGAACTCGGTTTAGTATATAGACAGTAGTACTTAAAGCTTCTCTCCAGAATGTTTGTGTGATGCCTTTTTCAATCATCAGTGTTCTGACATAGTCTACAATTGATCTATTCCTAGTTTTAGGAATCCCATTTTGCTGTGTATTCTCGGTGCAGAAACTTGTCTTGTAATTCCATTCTCATTACAAAAGTTACTGAATTCATCATAAATAAATTCTCCTCCTCTATCTGATCTTAAATATTTCAGTGCTTTTCCAGTTTTTTTTCAAATTTAGCTTTATACCATTTGAACATCTTAAATGCTTCAGATTTCTCTTTTAAGAACATGACAATCATCATACTAGAATAGTCATTAACAAATAGAATAAAATATCTATCACCATAAAAGATCTTTTTTCTCATTGGTCGACATAAGTCAGTATGGACTAACTCCAGAATAGCATTAGATGTGTAGGTTTTTCTCTTGAAACTATACTTTGTCATTTTTCCTATTTGACAATTCTGGCACATAATATGGTCGGGCTTTGAAATACTTGGTAAGCCTTTTACTTTTCTTTTCTTACTTATCTTAACCATGTTGTCAAAGTTCACATGATATAACCTTTTATGCCACAACCAAATGTCTTCATTTCTAGCCAATAAATAAGTGGTCTCAATATCATCAAGATAGAATAGATTACCTTGTTTTTGTTCACCAGTACCAATCAAATTTCCTTTTTCATTATAGATCATTTCCTTTTTGTTCTCAAATGCAACTCGGTGTCTTGTGTTGTTTAGCTGTGAAACACTCAATAAATTATAGTTAGGTCCTTTCACCCAATATGCATTTTCACATCTGATCAGATTATTCAACATGATGGTTCCTTTTCCTTCAACTGTGAAAGGTGAGTCATTACCCATCCTAACTAATCCACCATTATAATATTCAAAATTTTCAAAATTTTCTTTATCTCCAGTCATGTGATGAGTACAATCACTATCAATAATCCAGACATCATTTTTTCTAACTTTAGATATGAGTGATATTTCAACATACCTTTCTTCTTTGTTTGAGTCATCCTTCATAGCAAAAAATACTACCTAAATATCTTCATTAGAATTAGTGTTATATTTTTTAGCTTTGTTCTCAACCAGGTAACAAGCCTTCTTGCCTTTGTCCTTGTAATCTCAGTTATCTCTTTTGTCAGAGTGTCAGTTTCTTCTGTAGTCTTGTTAATCACTTCTATATCATACTTCTTTTCATAAGATCTGTCATTATTTCTTTCATCCTTTCTCTTGTTAGGGCATCTAGTAGCAAAATGTCCAATTTCTTTGCAATTAAAATAGACCAATGGTAATTTACCTTTATATCTTCCTTTACCTCTATGTAGTCTCCTAGACATTAGTGCTTCAAGTTCATCAAGTTCTTGTTCATCACTATCACTGTCACTATCATTTCTCATAGTATGCTTGTGACTAGATTTGCTTATTTTAGAGAAGATTTGAATGCAAACTCAATAGTTGGTAAGACACTATTGTCATACTTGTTCATCTCAAATGAGATAAGTCTACCAATCAAACTATCAAGAGTAACATTGTTATTTTCTACTGCTCTAATTTCTTGAATTGCAGATATTCTAATTGCATAAACATGTAGTAAGGTTCTCAGAATTTTACTTACAACTATTTCTTCCTTAAGTACTCCTACTCCACAGATAGCATTAACAACTTCTTTGATTCTTCTACTGTACTGACTGATGTTCTCTCCTTCTTTCATTCTTAAGTCATCAAACTTTCCTCTCAGGATTTCAGCTTTAGCTCTTAGAACATTGGTGTCTCCTCCATGTACTAGCTTGATTTTTTCCCACATTTGATTTGCAGAGGTGCATGATTTCACATCTTGAAATTTAGCATCAGATAGTGAAGAAGAAATTTCTATCATCATAGAATTGTGTTCATGTTTCTCTCTTAATTGATCAACAGTCAGAGGTCCAGTAGGTGCAACATATTCAGTATCCAAGTGTTGTGTGACATCATTTCCAATACCTCATAGATGAAGTCTTATCCTACTTTTCCATGATGCAAAGTTGTCCTTATTCAACTTAGGCACATCCCTTTTACTCATCTTGTGATCTTTAGCCTAAGTCTTTAAACTCTTCTTCCAAGCACCAAAGCTTTGATACGAATTGTTAGAATAACTAAGAGGGGGGGGGGGGGGGGGAAANGGGGGGTGAATCAGTGGCCTTAAAATATAATTCCAAATATCCAACCAAAACTTATATCTCTAA
Organism: Thuja plicata; assembly: GCA_018584345.1. Classification (NCBI taxonomy): domain Eukaryota; kingdom Viridiplantae; phylum Streptophyta; class Pinopsida; order Cupressales; family Cupressaceae; genus Thuja; species Thuja plicata. Next base: position 1,785,756 of record MU227665.1, read on the forward strand.
TATAATATCCTCCATTTATATTTTAGTCCATCAAGATGTATGCCTTAAATAGATTTATCAAATATAACTTGCTCGGTAATATGTATTGTTTATCTTTTCTAGACTTTACCGAATAGCAATAAATAAACTTAGTGTTAACCGACCAATCGAGTTTCAATAACGTGTAAAGAAAAATATCAATGTAATAAACCATATACACATTTGACACATAGATTTTAACGTGGAAACCATGTTAGGGGAAAAACCACTTGGGACCGGTAACCCAAAATATTCACTCTTCTGAAGTGAGCTTGCTGAAGAGCCAACCTTGTTAAAGGTTACAAACACACTGTTAAGTGCAACCTTGTTAGAGTATTTAAAACTAAAAGTTTTTCTTTTAACCTAGCATTCAGTATGTTGTCAACAAGAAAGCATTTTGATACTCTTGAGTATCGCAATACAATAAGGACTGTTAAATCCCACTCGTTTAAGAGATTTTTTGAATCAATGGTTAAACTGATACAGTAAATGATATGTTCAATCATACAACTTTAACTTATAGATTTTCAGATCTATTGTTAGTCCAATAATACCTCTTTGATCAATGTTCACTTCAGTTCCTTTGTTCCCTTCTTTATTCTTCTTGGTGAATGCTATGTCCTCTATTGCTCAGTTGTCTATAGAATTTCTTGGCTTTGTCCTACAACCATTATGATAAGGTCTGGATGAAGAATTCAATCTTCACCAAAATATATTTAGCATTCTTCTCTTTCATAATGAGTTCCTTGTCTCTTTATATAGACATGATTAGATGTTCAATCTCCTTATTTTTGTTGTAGATCACTTCTTGATCTATAAAACTCACCATGCTTTCTTTATCCCGTAAAAATCTGCTTTAGTTTTATTTCGTAGATCTCTCCTTGATAAATACACTTTAAATCTCTTCCATGCTTTAGTTTAACTGATCATTAGAATAAAGAAATCAATCAATCAATCAATCTCTAAATATATATGTCTTGCCAACTAAGTAGTTTTTGTGATTCATAAACTTCAGTTTTGCTCAGTCATCAACTCCAATTATGCTCGCTAGCAACTTCAGTTATGCTCGGTAGAAACTTCAGTTTACTGAGGTGCTCAGTATACACTGTGAAATTCTCAGCAACACTTTCTCAGTAACGCTTTCTCGGTTACTACTATTCTTGGTTTACACTATCCGTCGATGTGCATTGTCACTCAGTGTATTCTGTCACTTGGTGTATTCAACACTTTTATGTTTTACCGATAACATAAAATTTGTCTCTTTAGTTCTTCAAGGTTATGACTAATATGTGTTTAAATAATCAAAATATATCAAGTTGACATCAATGAAAATACAATACATTAACTTATTTTAATGTCTTGCATTCACTTTTGTATCTTGGTGATCATCAACTTATCATCTTCAAACATTCAATCAGTTACAGTTCATCAATGACAACCATCTGAGGCTCTAGTATGCATTTGTTCTATATATGTTAAACATTTGTGTTTAGATATAAGTATATTCATTTATAGTTTTTTAGTGTTTTTAATAAACTTTGGGTTATTAACTTGTATTAATTGACTTTTACGTATTGGGTGTAAGAAAGAAGTTGAGTCCAATTTTTGGCAGATTTTTCCAGTTTTTTCAAATTCATCATGTTTGAGATGAATATTTGAAGCACTTGGAGATTGAATCTTAAAACAATTCAGTAATTTAAGTTGTATTACTCAACGTCTACTTTCCAAACATGTAATTTTTTTTAATACCCAGATGATAAAATTTTATTTTGCATTGGAATTACTAAAACCCACATTTTAAAAGTCTTTGTTTCAAGGCCATACTATACCCATGTACGACAAGCAAAATTTGACCTAATTGAAACTATTTCTCTAAATCCTTTTGGGAAATGGTATGTAACACAGTTAATATTGATGAAATATTTTTTTGTATTTTTTTATTGAATATATTTTTTATTAGACATAATTATTATTTTTTAAATCTCTCATGTACAACAAGCATAATGTGACCAAAACATATGATTTTTTGATTATTTTTTTTAAAAGTGTGTAGAATTGTCTCTAGTTTGATGTCATATATTTTTTTTGCGAGAAAATTTCAAATAAAAAATTTATTAAAATAACAAAATAACCTATTATCTTTTGTTTTTAGAGCTGTTTTAGTAGAAATTCAATGAAAAATAAAAAACAGTTAATCAAATTTATAAACAAATTACATATTTGGAATCTCCATAGTCTGATATATAATGGGTTTTTATTTTGTCAAAATATTCCTCTGAAAACATCTTCAGATATATGTCTAAAGTCCTTATTTTGTATGGACACTAGCAAAGCCTTCAAGTTGTAGGTCAAGCCTAGTCCAAGGCTATGATTCAGCTACCCAAACCTCTTTCTAAACCAAAAGCCAATAGTAAAAGAGAGCTTGAAATTCAATTTTTTTAGAAACAAGATATTGTTTAGTAAAGGTTACCCCGTTTACATTTTTTTAAAGTCATAAAGTATAAATGAATCGATGGAAGGTTTTCTTTAAAAATTAATATTTTTTTAAAATGGGATTCCATTTTGAAATGGGGTACCGTTTCATTTTTCAAAATGGGATCCCATATTTTTTTTGGAAACAAGATCCTATTTTGAAATGAGACCCCATTTCTAAAATTTTAGGCTCGGGATCCCGAAGATAAATGAGACCCCATTCATTCTATGCGGGAACCTATTTTGTTGAGTGGGATTTCATGAGTTTGGCTAAGTATGATAGTTCCACCATAAGTATACTCAACTACTTGCACTTACCCTATTATAGCCCCCTTCTTAACTTCCCACAGATTCTCTACCATTCTATTTCATTATAAGTCCCAATCGTTAAAGATGGGGCCCAATACAATAGAGGGAAGATGTATGTCTTTCTTCTTAGTTGAAACCCTCTTGTCAACTCCTTTTTGATTTTTTTCTTGTCTATTTGAAAGCCCTAATTCCTTCCTCTATGACTATAAAACCATTTAGCATTTACCATATAGAAATGATCATAAATAATTCATCAGTGATTGTGCCTCCTATGAGTATAGGAGATCCATCTAAGGCTTTGGTATGTAATTTTTTTATTCCATGCATTTTTTAGATTTTTACATTTCTCGACATATATATATTATTAACTTGTATTAATTTATTTTTACCTATTACAACCCCCTTCATGACTTCTCATAGATCCTCTACCTTCCCAATTTGATAGAAATCCCAATCGCCCAACAATCGGCCCATCAGCTTTACTACATAGCCCAAGAGCAGAAGAAAGACATGAGGTAATCAACAATTCAGCTACAAAAAATTACAATTCAACTTTTTAGTTATTTTGATGTTATTTTGAGAAAAGATATCTGATTCAGCATTTTAATTATTCTTGTGTATCCACCTATAGAGCCACATACTGCTTCAAAGAGGCTCAATTTTGATGATCCCCCACAGTCATAGATATTGATAGAGATATATAGTTCTAGTTGTGGTCATTGAAGGACCAATTTATGTATCTATTCAACATTTGTATTGTATAAATCAACCTTGACATATCACATGCCACATTTTTGTAACTGTATTATTGACTTGGCATTTATGCCATTTTTATATATGTACACAATTATTGTTCATTTTCATATATATGAAAGTTGATATTCGATCTAATTTGTTCATTGTGTGCATATATTTGTAGTTTAAAACTTAGTTATTTGTAATTTAAATGTGACCCAATTTGTTCATTATGTGTATGTCTTGATACTTTGAAATACATATTTATAATTTAAATGTGATCCAATTTGTTCATTCTATGCAAGTCATATGACATATACTTTTAAATAATTATTTGATATAATAGAATACAAACATGTTTATTGTTGGAGTCATATTGTTCTTAAATTAAAAGTGAAAAGTCAGATCTTAGATTATGCATTGAAGAGTTACATTTAAACCAAAGCACAGGGAAAAGAGAGAATGAATAACATATATGGCATTCATTGGTGTCATCATGTAGTATTTCAAGCTAGATCCTACTCTATCACTCTACCATTAAAGGAAATATTTTAGTACAACTAGAACTGCACAATCTATTAATTTAGTCTTGTGCTTATAAAAGAATGAAATTCAGACACAAGTTCCATCAACACCACCAAATTTTTTTGTTGAAACGCCCATTTGGAATGATAAATTTCAGATATCTAGCATGTTAACTATAATACAAAACACACCATCAAATGATATGATCCATATTTGGTACATCGTGAGAAACTCTAGAAGTAGGATTTCAATTTTCTTCTAATTTTTTAATAGATATACCACCATATGGTATGCCCGTAATCTCATTCTTAAAAAAATTCTTAGGATTTATATTTTCTTCCAAGTTGCAATTTTTCAAAGGCCCATCTAGATGCGTATGACCATCTAGCATATGATTTTATTAAGAAACAAATATGGAGAGTAGCGTTGACATCATGGACTGGGCTATTTGTTGGAGTCTAGCATGGTCACTCATGTGAGAGATTGACATGTTGATACATCATATTGTTAGAATAACTGAGAGGGTAGGGGGTGAATCAGTGGCCTCAAAAATATTCCAATAAATCAACCCAAAAACTTAGTACCACAATATTAAGCCTCTAGTTATCTCTAGTCCTACAAGATGAATGCCTTGAAATAATCTTAACAAATAACTACTGCTCAGAGTTCACTGTTTAAATATTATTCTTACTGTTTACCAGATAGCAATCTTTCATTTATCGAAGTACAGTAAATTACTGAGTGTATATTGATCAATCTAGATTTAGTTGTGTAATACAAAACACAAAATTAATGACTCATAAACACATTGACACGTGGATTTTTAATGTGGAAACCCTCTTAAGGGAAAAACCACTTGGGAGTGGTAACCCAAGATTTTCACTCTTCTAAAGTGAGATCAGTTAAGAGCCAACCCTGTTAAAGGTTACAAACACACTATTAAGTGTGACCTTGTTAGAGGATTTAAATAGAATATTTTGTCACTTGATATCTGGCATCTATATGCTACCTTTATGACCAAACCTAGTGTAGTTTGTCAATTGGTATCTGGCATCTCTATGCTATCTTCATGACCAAACTTTTTGATACTCCTTAGGATGCATCTAAATATATAAAGGATTGTTAAGTCCTTCTCGGTTAAGAGACATTTTGATCTAATGGTTAAATTGAAAAAGTAAATGATATGTTCACATATATGAGTATACTTTGCAGATTTTCAAATCTATTGTAGGATCATTATACCTTTCTGATCAATGTATCTTTTCAGTACCTTTTCTCCACTTCTTTCTGCTCGGTGATGCTGTGCTTCTCTATTTCTTAGTGTCCATAGAATTATAGCTCTATTCTTTAGCTTGATTAGTCAGGACTATATGAAGTTGTTTTTCATCAGTTTCTCTTCAGCATCCTTTTCTCTATTCACTCCCCTAATTCATAATGAATTAGATTGTCTCTTTATAGAAATGATTCAATCATTTCTCAGTTCTTGAATTTTTTGTTCTTGGCGTGATCCGCAATTCTAGCCAATCTTTCTTTAAAGCTTTAATTTAGTTTTATCTCGTAGATCTCTCCTTGACAACTGGAATAAAACTTCTTTAAAACTCTCTCTTATCTTTGGCTTCTAACTTGTTGATGAAAAAAATATTAACAACCATTTAACTCCATCTTTAGCTCTTTCCAGCTAAGTATTTTGTCATTTATGAACTTCAATTTTTTTTGGTGTTTTAACTCTTTGTTAGCTCAGTCAACACTTCAGTTCTCCTCGGGTATCTCTGTCAGGGTTGTTTGTCTGTCAGGGTTGTCTGTCCGTCAGGGTTGTCTATCCGTCACATAACACTATGAAGTTCTATCCATCGTTAATGCTTGTGATTCTTCTCATCGATAATGCTTGTTGGGCTTCTTTCTCGGGTATCACTGTGACTTTCCTCTTAGGGTTCTCTATCTATCGGTGTGCACTGCCCGTTGGTGTCTGCTGTCACTTTGTGAATACTAAAATTTTATGCATTACTGATAGCATAACGTTTATCTCTCTGGTTCTTTGAAGTGTTTGAAACTTTGTATATAACCAATCAGATTACATCAAGTTGACATCAATGACAATACACTATATTAACTGATTTAATGTCTTGCATTATCTTTCTGCATTTCGGTGATCATCAACTTATCATCTTCAAACATTCAATTAGTTATGGTTCATCAGTCTCTCCCTTTGGCATTGATGGAAACACACTACATTATCATACTATATTATTACTAATACAATATAAAATATAATTGTTGAAGTTCAACAAACTACTAATTTTATTGATTTATAACCAATACAAATGTCTGGCTCTCAGTAAGCTCATATAGCTTAGATTTGTTTCTTGCAAAGTGATTTCTTCAATCTTCGATCCCATCACTAGATAAATGTAGTAGCTTCTATCTCTGATCTGTGTTGTTCCTTGACTGTTCCTCTCCTTGATCATCTCTTTTTCCTTTGACAACAATCTCTCCCTTTGTATGAATTCTCTCCCTCATGATTTACATTTCAATCGTAACTCTCTCCCATCTAGATATTCTCTCCCTTAGGATATTCTCTTCCTTCAAATCTCTCTGCCTTTGAATAGGATGGATATTTCATATGTAATATCTTGATGCAAGGAGGACAAAGAGATGGGGCCAAGGGCACTCCCAAACACCTAACCACCTTGCAAAACAAATGCAAAGGCCAAACAACATAGTGAGGGAAGAAAACATAGAGATCCTTTTTTCATTAATTGATCAAAATCATTACATGTCAGGCTGTAAGGCCTTACTAGTTCTGGCCATATGTTCATTGAATTACAATACGATCTTCATACAATAGCGATCACATACCTTCGATCTCAATATCTAAACATTTTCTTTCTCTCTCTAAGAATGATACCTATACTAAGAACATATAAAAGAATATATACAAGAGTCCACCGTAGAGGTCTTCAATCAAATCCATAAGAGAGACCCAAAATTAGCTCCACACAGATCTCAACGAGAGATCCCAAATCAATTTAGCAATGGAAATTAACTAAAGAAGTTAGCCAAAGATCCATCTCCCAAAATAAGCATCTCGGGAAAGCATGACCGAGGAAAAAAGAGACTCAAGAAAATAACACCCTAAGAAATAGGAAAAAAGAACCCGAGCATTAGTTTAGAAACCCGAGTAACAAGAAAAATAACAAGCTTGCCCGAGTGACAGACCTGAGAAACAGAAACAAGCATGCCCAAGAAATAGAACCCAAGCAACACAAACAAGCATGCCTGAGAAATAGAACCCGAGCAACAGAAAAAAGCATGCCCAAGCAACAAAACCTGAGCAACAGAGAACAAAGTAAAGAAAATATAAACAAACATCTTTTTGGTTGTGCAGGATTGCCAATGACCCAAGATGATCCTGCATCAGACACCTAGGGTTACAAGAAATGATTCTCTGAATAATGTATCAGGTCCCACCTAAAATGAATCCAACTTAGATTGATAAATCCAAGATGAGTCCTCAATCAGACTGTTCTTCCACTTTACTAGACACTCCATGTATTCCTTTCCTCTTGTACTTCCAATTCTCTGTTTCAAAATCTTCTCAACTCCCTCTATATGTTTCTTAGGATAATCACTTGGTATTGTCACTTCTTCATCAAGTTTATGATATTCATACAAGTCTAAAATATTAAAGATAGGTGATATATCCATGTCATCAGGTAATTCAACTTCATAATAATTTCCATTGTCAAATATTCTCAGTATTTTGCAAGGACCAATTTTTTTCATATTCACTTTACCATATGTTCCAATAGATAATCTGCCTTTCTTCAGATGAACCATTACAACATCACCAACTTCAAATTTTTTATGTCTTCTTGATCTATCTGCACTGTCTTTGTATTTCTGATTACTTTTCTCCAGCTTCTTTTTTACATCTTCATGCAATGCCTTCATAAAGTCTACAAATTCCTCTGCTTCAACACTTCTTTTCTCTTCTAGACAAAAATATTTCTCAAGTCTGATATACCTCTCAATTATGTGCCATGAACAATCTTAAGTGGTTTCTTTGCAATACTTCTATTTACTAAATTGTTGTATACAAACTCTGCTTGTGCCAACATCAAATCCCAATTACTTGGTGTGTCTCCAACTAAGCATCTCAATAAGTTACCCAAAATTTGGTTTACAACCTCTGTTTGTCCATCAGTCTATGGATGAAATGTAGAACTAAACGTTAACTCAGTATCCAACTTCTTCCAAAGTGTTCTCCACAAATAGCTAACAAACTTACTGTCTTGGTCAGAGATGATACTCTTCGGTAATCCATGCAATCTGAAAATTTCCTTAAAGAAACAGTCTGCTATATGTTCTACATTTGATGTTTTCTTACATGGTATGAAATGTGTCATCTTAGAAAATCTATCCACAACAAAAAATATGGAATCATTACCTCTTTCTTTCCTAGGTAAGCCAAGAACAAAATCCATGTTTATATCACTCCAAGGTTTCTCAGGAATAGTAATAGGTGTATACAACCCAGTATTCTAACTTAATCCCTTTGCAAATTGACAAACTCTACAACTTATTATAAAATTTTGAACATTCTTATACAACTGAGGCCAAAAATACCTCTCCTTCAGCAAACTTAATGTTTTATCAATGCCAAAGTGTCTAGCCAATCCACTACTATATCTCTCCTTTATCAAATTAGTTCTCATTGATCCTCTCGGTATACACAACTGAATACCTTTGAACAACATATCTTCCTGAATGAAATAATCTTCATAGCTACTTGTTTTATTTGAATTAGGTGCTCTTCACACTCTCCACTACTCTAAAAAATTGCGATCACTTTGATACAAATTCTTCATGTCATCAAAACCAAGAACCTCAATTCTCATTTCAGTCAACAAAGATCTTCTTCTACTCAATGCATCAGCAACTCTGTTAGAAACTCCACTCTTATGCTTAATCACAAATGTGAAACTCTACAAATACTCTAGCCATTTCATATGTCTCTAATTCAACTTATTTTGACTACCCAAATACTGTAAAGCCTTATGATCAGTATAGAACACAAATTCATTTGGCATCAAGTAATGTCTCCACTTCTTCATAGCTTGAACAATATCATAGAACTCTTGATCATAGACAAAATATTTCCTCTTAACAATATTCAAATTTTCACTAAAGAAAGCAATAGGTTTACCTTCTTGAGTCAACACAACTCCAATTGCACTTCCACTTGCATCACATTCAACTTGAAATACCTTATTGAAATCAGGTAAGGCTAACATAGGTAATTCAACAACCTTCAGCTTCAAAAATTCAAAACTCTTATCGGCTCCATGTGTCCATTTGAATTCTCTTTTTTCTCCTCTCATTGTCTCAGTCATAGCATTACAGATAGAACTCAAGTTTCTGATAATCTTCCTATAAAAACTAGCCAATCCATGAAATGATCTTACCTCAGTGACATTTTCAAGTGTAGGCCTACTCAATATAGCTTCAACCTTCTTAGGATCCATCTTCAAACCATTGGCTGAAATCACAAGACCCAAATACAAAAGCTCTTCTTTCATGAAGGAACATTTCTTCAGATTTATTAGCAACTTTTCCTCTTTCAATCTCTGTAACACTTACCTTATATGCATCAAATTCTCTTCTCTAGTCTTACTGAATATTAGAATATCATCCAAGTATATAATCACACACTTATTTAAGAATTTCTTCAAAAGTTCATTCATTAACCTCATAACTATACTCGGTGCATTAGTTAAGCCAAAAGGCATAACCAACCACTCATACAAAACTTCCTTTGTCTTGAAAGAAGTCTTCCATTGATCACCTTCTTTGATTCTGATATGATGATATCCACTTTTCAAATCAATTTTGGTAAAATATCTTGCTCCACTGAAACAATCTATTATGTCATCAATTCTTGGTATAGGAAACCTATACTTCACTGTGATCTTGTTAATTTCTCTGGAATCAATGCACATTCTCCATTCTCCATTCTTCTTAGGTTCCAATACAATAGGTATTGCATAAGGACTCAAAATTTCTCAGATCAACCCTTTATTCAACAATTCATGAACTTGTTGGTTAAGCTCTTCATTTTTGGTAGGTGTTAACCGATGTGGTGCTTTGTTTGGTAAAATAGCTCTAGGAGTCAGATCCATACAATGATTGATATCTCTCATTGGTGGCAAACCATTAGGTACATTATCTGAAATTATCTCCTTATACTTGGTGAGTAAATTTCAACTTCTGTAGGAACTTCACTTTCTACATTCTTACTCGGTTTCTTAGGAATCAAAGAATAACAGATATCATTTCTTTTTAAATCCTTAACAAACTATCTACCTTGCATCAGACAAAATTTTATAGATGTACATATCTCACCAACATATTCTTCAACCAAAGGTAACAAAACTTACTTCTTACCATCAACACAAATAGAATATCTATTCAATCTTCCATCATGTATAGAATGTCTATCATATTGCCAAGGTCTACCCAAAAAAATATGACAACAATCCATAGACATAATATCACACAACACCTTATCATAGTACTTTTCAATTTTTAGATTCACAAAACATTGTTCACTCACCATTAATGTATGTTCATCCTTGATCCGTGAGATTTGATAGGGATTTGGGTGTTTCATCCTTTCCAACTGCAAATTTGTAACCATTTCCTCAGATGCCACATTCTCTGAGCTTCCACTATCAACAATCACTTTCCAAACTTTTTCTGAAACTCTACATTTGGTCTTGAACAAACTTTTCCTGATCAGATTTGATTATCCTTCTCACTCCATAGTATCCTTCAGATCATGAGTCCATCCTTCTCAGCTTCATTAGGTGACTCTTCTTGCACCAAAGCATTTCTGCTACTACTGCCTTTCTTGCTTGCATGTGTACATTCAAAAGATTTATGTCCTTCTTATCCACAATTTTAACAAGTTATTTGGAATCCTTTTTTGCTATAACCACCTCTAGAGTAACTGCCTCTTCCTCAGTATGAACTTCCACCTTTCCATTTAGTCTTTCCTTTGTCTTGAGATGTGTCTGAAAGTGACTTGTCTAGTTCAGATCTTCTATTTTCACCATGAGATCTACCTCTTCCTCTAGGAAATCTACCACCTCTACCTCTTTGTCTTTTTTCATATTGTCTATTCAACTTTTCCTCAGCTTTTAGGGAAAATTGATATGCCTCCTCAATGCTTTCCATCTTGACCAAACTGATTTCATCTTGTATGGAACTCCTCAAGCTATTCATATATCTTTCTACTCTTTCCACTTCATCTTCTACATCTCCATATCTGATTTCCAATCTATAGAATTCCTCAGTGTAGTCTTTTACTGATTTGTATTTCTACTTCAAACTTTGCATTCACCAGATTAGGTTGATATGATAATCACAAGGTAGAAACTTGCCTTTCAATTTGTTTACCATCTTGTGCCATACCTTGATTTTATCTTTACCTTTCTTCTTCTGGTCCAATTACAAATGTTATCACCATAGGGATGCATGACCTTTCAATTTTGTGCTTTCAATCTTCACCGTCTTATCCTCTGCTACATTCTCATATTCAAAATACTTTTCAATCTCTGTTATATAGTCAATCAATCAATTAGAATCCAATTTTCCACTATACTCAGGAGGATTAAACTGAGGTATGGATTTCAAACTTGTCAACGCTCTCAGGAATCGCTCTTGTTCCCGATTCATGACAAGTGCAGGTGTAGCTTCACCTTGAACCTCTTCAATTTCATCATCACTAACATCCTCAAGATGTCTTCCTCTGTGTTGGGATATCTCAAAAACTTCCAATCTAGCATTCATTTGTCTAAGCATATCAGGTAGACCTGGATCTTCATTTTCTCTCCCACGAACCATCTTGAATCCCTCTGTAATTTTAGGTTAGATCACAATCTGCTACCCCACAACAATACCAACTAGGGTTAGGGTTTACAAGAAGGAACTTAGATCTCACCAATGCTATGATACACCCTGACGCATGGAGGATGAGGAGATGGGGCCAAGGGAACTCCCAAACACCTAACCACCTTGCAGAACCAATGTAGAAGCCAAACAACATAGTGAGGTAAGAAAACACAGAGATCCTTTTTTATTAATTGATCAAAATCATTACATGTCAGGCTATAAGGCCTTCTTGGTTTCAGCCATATGTTCAATGAATAACAATAAGATCTTCATACAATAACAATCACAAACCTTTGATCTCAATATCTAGACATTTGCTTTCTTTTTCTAAGAATGATACCTAAACTAAGAACATATAAAAGAATATATATAAGAGTCCACCAAAGAGGTCAGCACTCAAATCCATAAGAGAGACCTAGATTTAGGTCCACACAGATCCCAATGAGAGATCCCAAATCAATTCAACAATGAAAATTAATTGAAGAAGTCGGCCAAAGATCCATCTCCCAAAATAAACATCTCGGGCAAGCATGACCAAGCAATAGAGAGACTCAGGCAAAGAACACCCTGAGCAATAGGAAAATAGAACCCAAGTGTCAAAAGAGAAACCCAAGTAGGAGAAAAATAAAAAGCTTTCCTGAGTGACAGACCCGAGCAACAGAAACAAGCATGCCCGAGAAATAGAACCCGAGAAACAAAAACAAGCATGCCTAAGAAATAGAACCCGAGCAACAGAAACAAGCATGCTCGAGTAATAGAACCCGAGCGAAAAATAACAAAGTAAAAAACTATAAAGAAACATATTTTTGGTTGTGCAGGATTTATAATGACCCAAGATGCTCCGGCATCATATCTCCCTTTGGATATTCTCTCTCCCTTTGACAACAATGCCAAAGTACTCATTGAGAATACCAAAGTTATATCCTTTTTTTATTTATTAAATACTCCTTGAATTTCCCTTTCCATTAGCAACCTGTAGCTCTATATTAGCCAATAAACTCTAGTGTTTAGTACATATAAGTACCTTTCTGTGTACAGATGAATCTCTGTATTCCATTTTGTTACTTTCATCAACATAAATGATCTTCTGATTTGTGTATTGGCTGATGTAGCCTCTTAGTCAGCATACTAATTGATGGATAGGGGTAGGACCCATGTCTCTGTCTTAGGTACTCAAATGTATCTTTAGGAAATGGCTTTGTGAATATGTTAGCTAATTGTTCCTTGGATTGAACATATTATAGTATCACTTCTTTTTCTTGCACTTGTTCTCTTAAGTAATGATACTTGATAGCAATATTCTTAGTCTTATAATGCATGACTGGATTCTTTGATATGTTAATTGCAATAGTATTATCACAATAGATAGTCACTAGTTCAAGAATCTTCATATTCATACCTTCCAGTAATTTGTTTGATCCATGCAATATTAGAGAAATTTGTAGCAACAACTACATATTCTGCTAATGCAGTAGACTATGAGATGCATCCTTGCTTCTTGTTGATCCATGTGACAAGTCTGTCACCCATAAATATTGCTCCTCCAGCTGTGCTCTTCCTATCATCTAAATTTTCAGCCCAATCAGCATCTATATAGACTTGAAGCTCAAATTATCCCTTTTTGTTGTACCATTAGCTATAGCCATCGGTGTTCTTTAGATATCTCAGAATTCTCTTGACAACAGTCATGTGTGATTCCTTGGGATTAGCAAAGAATCTTGCAAATATTCCAACTGCATGTGCTATATCTAGTCTGGTATTAACAACATACATTAGTTTTCCAATCATTGATCTATATAGGGTCTTATTTACCTCATTTGACTTATCTTTCTTTTTCATCTTACATCTGGTTGCCATAGGTGTTCCAACTGGCTTGGAATCTTCCATTTTGAATATCTTAAACACTTCCTTGATGTATTTGGATTGTGTGATATATATGCCTGCATCTTGTTGAAGAATCTATAGACCAAGAAAGAATTTGATCTCTCTAAACATAGACATTTCAAACTCTTTGCTCATTTCATTAGAAAAATATATACATAACATATCATTACCCCCAAATATGATATCATGAACAAATATTTCAGTAGTTAGAATGTTATCATCAATATCTTCTTTTAAATATAGATTGCTATTTTCACTTGTTCTTACAAATCTTATTCTTATGAGATAGGAGTGAAGTCTTTCATATCAGGCTCTAGGTGCTTGTTTTAATCCATACAGGGCTTTATGTAGTCTACATACCATTTTTCTCTTGTCTAGATCAACAAACCCTTCTGGTTGTTAAATGTATACCTCTTCTTCTATTATTCCATTTAGGAATGCAGATTTGACATCCATATGGTATACCTTGAATCTTTTGAATGCAGCATAAGCAAGTAATATTCTTACTCCTTCTAGTCTAGAAATGGGTGCAAAGGTTTCTCCATAATCAATACCTTCTTCTTGTGCATACCCCTTGCATACTAACCTTGCTTTGTTTCTTGTGACTTGTCCATTCTCATTCAGCTTGTTTCTGAATATCCATTTGGTACCAATGACATTCTTGCAATCTGGTCCTGGTACTAGTGTCCATTTCTTGTTCTTCTTAATGTGTTCTATTTCCTCATTCATAGCACTTACCCATTCTTCATTTTCTAGTGCAGTATTAACAAACTTAGGCTCAAAATCATAAATTAAACATCTAGTGTTTATTGACTTACTTCTTGTTTTCATTCCAGCCTTCTTGTCTCCTATGATCTCATTCTGTGGGTGATGTCTTCTGACATACCTAGCAAGTTTTGATTCAGCTCTTTGTCCATCATTATGATCATCATCTTGACCTTCATTATGATCTCCATCGCTCAGAACATCATCTTGAGTATTTTCTTGATTTTTGATAATTGCACCCTGATGCTCAGGTGCAATGTTCTGTTGCTCATGAGAAATACACTATTGATCAGGTAGAGTGTCAGGTTCTTCAGTGTAAACAAACTTGTTGTAGTCTTATGGTTCTTTTATGCTATCCTCAACATTTTTCTCTGCATATTCATCTATTTTGACATTTTCACTTTCAATGATCTTGTTAGAGGACTTGTTAAGACATTTATAAGCCTTACTCTTGGTAGAATACCCTAGAAAGATTCCTTCTTCACTTTTTGAGTTAAGATTTCCATTTCTATCAACTTTCAAAATATAACATTGACTACCAAAAATTTTGACGTAACTTACATTGGGTGTGTAACCATACCATAGCTCCTAGGGTGTCTTTTTGATGTCTTTTTTCAATTTTACTTTGTTCAATGTGTAGATAGCATTACTGACAGCTTCCCTCCAGAATGTTTGAATGATTCTTTTCTCAATCATCAGTGTTCTTGCAAAATCAATAATGGATTTGTTTCTCCTTTCAGCAATCCCATTTTGCTGTGTTGTTCTTGGTGTAGAAACCTTTCTTTTAATTCCATGCTCATTGAAAAAGTTAGTGAATTCATCTGAGATAAATTCCCCTCCTCTATCTGATCTTAAGCATTTCAATTCCTTACCAATTTGTTTTTCTACCATAGCTTTATATCATTTAAACATCTTGAATGCTTGTGATTTATCTTTTAGGAACATAATTGTCATCATTCTAGAATAATCATCTATAAAGAGAGTGAAATACCTATCACCATAGTAACTCTATGTCCTCATGGGTCCACATAGATCAGTATGGACTAATTCTAGAATTGCATTAGATGTATGGGCTTTTCTATTGAAACTAGACTTTTTCATCTTACCCTTTTGACAATTCTTACACATGATATGTTCAGGCTTTGACATGCTCAGTAAGCCTCTTACTTTCCTTTTATTGCTTATCTTTATCATGTTGTCAAAATTCACATGTCATAGTATCTTATGCCATAACTATATATCTTTGTTTCTAGCCAATAAAAAAGTGGTGTTAATATCATCAAGATAGAAAAGGTTACCTTTTGTCTGTTTACTAGTTCTGATAAACCTTCTTGATTCATTAAAGATCTTTTCCTTCTTTTTTAAAATTCTACTCGGTGACCTATGTTATTCAGCTATGAAATACTCAATAGATTATAATTAAGTCCTTTTACCCAGTATGCATTTTCACATTTGATCAGGTTATTCAAGATTATGGTTCATTTACCTTCAATTGGACAAGGTGTGTCATTACCCATTCTTACTAATCCACCATTATATTATTCAAAAGTTTTAAACTTTTTTTATCTCCAGTCATATGGTGAGTGTAGGAACTATCTATAATCTAGACGTCATTGTTATTAACCTTAGATATGAGTGCAGTCTCTATATACCTTTCTTCTTCATCTAAATCATCCTTCATGGCTACAAATACCATCTCAATTTCCTCATCATATTCGGTGTCAGTGTCTCCAGCTCTATTCTCAGCTAGGTAACAATCTTTCTTCCATTTGTCCTTGTAGTTTTGGGTATCTCTTCTGTCAGATTGTCGGTTGCTTTGGTAATCTCTGTTATCACCTTTATCAAACTTCTTTTCATATGATTTATCATTACTTCTGTCATCTTTCCTTCTATTAGGACATCTTGCAGCTAAGTGTCCAACCTCTTTACAATTAAAACATACAAGTGGTAATTTACCTTTATATCTACCTTTGCCTCTCTGCAATCTTCTTTCCATTAGTGATTCAATCTCATCAAGATCTTGACCATCACTATCACTTTCACTATCATTCCTTATAGTGTGTTTATGACTAATTGACTTACTTATTTTTGAAGAAGATATGAATGTAGACTCTATAGATGGTAAGACACTATTATCAAAGGTATTCATCTCAAATGAAATCAGTCCACCAATCAGACTATCTAGAGTAGCATTATTGTTTGCAACTCCTCTCATTTCTTGTATAGAATATATTCTAATAGCACATATAGGTAGTAAGGTTCTTAGGACTTTACTTACCACTGTCTCTTCTTCAAGTACACCTCCAACTCCTCAGATAGCATTGACTACCTCTTTTATTTTGCAGTTGTACTGAGTGATATTTTCTCCTTCTTTCATCCTCATCTCATCAAACCTCCCTCTTAGGCTTTGTGCCTTAGCTCTTGGTACATTAGCATCTCCTCCATGTACCAACTTAAATTTGTCCCACATTTTCTTTGTAGAGTTGCAGGTTTTGACATCTTCAAACTCAGCATCGGAGAGTGAGGAAGCAAGCTCTATCATCATGCAATTATGCTCATGCTTTTCTCTTATTCTCAAGTGTGTGAGGTCTAGTAGGCAACACATATTCATAATCTAGGTGTTGAGTAACATCATTACCAATACCTGATAGGTGGAGTCTTATTCTGATTATCCTTGATGAAAAGTTGTCTTTGTTCAACTTGGGCACATCTCGTTTGTTCATCTTGTGATCTTTTCCTTGAGTTGTTAAACTCCCTTTCTTAGCTCAGAAGCTATGATACCAATTATTAGAATAACTGAGGGGGGGGGGGGTGAATCAGTGGCCTTAAAATTAGTACCACAATATTAAGCCTCTTGTTATCTTCAGTCCTACAAGATAAATTCCTTGAAATAATCTTAACAAATAACTGCTACTTGGAGTTCACTGTTTAAATCTTATTCTCACTGTCTATCGATTAGCAGTCTTTCATTTACCAAAGTACAGTAAATTACTTAGTGTATAATGATCAATCCATATTTAGTTACATGTAATGCAAAACACTAAAGTAATGACTCATAAACACATTGACACATGTATTTTTAACGTGGAAACCCTATTAAGGGAAAAACCACTTGGGACTGGTAACCCAAAATTTTCACTCTTCTGAAGTGAGTTCGGTGAAGAGACAACCTTGTTAAAGGTTACAAACACACACTTAGGTGTGACCTTGTTAGAGGATTTAAATATAATAGTTTTCCACTTGATATCTGGCATCTCTATGCTACCTTTATGACCAAACCCAATGTAGTTTGTCAATTGGTATCTGGCATCTCTATGCTATCTCCATGACCAAAAATTTTGATACTCCTTAGGATGTATCTCAATCTATAAAGGATTGTTAAGTCCTACTTGGTTAAGAGACTTTCTGATCCAATGGTTAAATTGAAACAATAAATGATTTTTTTACATATACAACTATACTTTGCAATTTTTTAGATCTATTATAAGCTCATTATACCTTTCTAATCAATGTATGTTTTTAGTACCTTTTCTCCACTTCTTTCTTCTTGGTGATGTTGTGCTTCTTTGTTGCTCGGTGTCTACAAAATTATAGCTCTATTCTTTAGCTTGATGGATCAGAACTATATGAAGTTGTTCTTCATCAGTTTTTCTTCAGCATCCTTTTCTCTATTCACTCCCCTAATTCATACTAAATTAGATTGTCTCTTTATAGACATGATTCAACCATTTATTAGTTCTTGAATTTCTTGTTCTTTGCATGATTTACAATTCTAGCCAATCTTGCTTTAAAGCTTTACTTTAGTTTTATCTTGTAGATCTCTCCTTGATGGCTGGAATAAAACTATTTTAAAAATCTCTCTTATCTCTAGCTTCTAACTTGTCGATGAAAATAATATTAACAAATAGTTAAATCCATCTTTAGCTCTTTCCAGCTAAATATTTTGTCGTTTATGAACTTTAGTTCTTTTTGGTGTTTTAACTCTTTGTTATCTCGGTCAACACTTCAGTTCTCCTCGGGTATCTTCATCGGGGTTGTCTATCCGCCGAGTAACACTATGAAGTTCTATTCATCGGTAATGCTTGTGATTCTACTTGTTGGTAATTCTTGTCAGGTTTATTTCTCGGGCATCACTGTGACTTTCCTCTCAGGGTTCTCTATCCATCGGTGTGCACTGTCCGTCGGTGTCTGTCGTCACTTTGTGAATACTAAAATTTATGCATTACCGATAGCATAACCTTTATCTCTCTAGTTCTTTGAAGTCTTTGACACTTTGTATATAACCAATCAGATTACATCAAGTTGACATCAATGAAAATACAATCATTAACTTATTTAATGGCTTGCATTATCTTTCTGCATTTCGGTAATCATCAACTTATCATCTTCAAACATTCATTTAGTTATGGTTTATCATTTATGCTTTTACTCGATCCTCATCTCCAACATTCAAAACCCAATCATAAGACCTAGAGACTGCTAGAAAACCTCTTTGGAAACCTTTTGACATGTTTCAACACATAAAAAATTATCATTTTTTAATTCTATTTGAACCTTTCCTAGGCTATTGGAGTAATTTTTAGGTTTCAAATAGTGTTTAGAGGGTAGGTGCTTTGTAAAACATGCCTAATTGGCCCTTAAATACCTAAAATTGGAAATTTTTATCCAATTTATTCCAAAACATGAGATGTAAATTTTTATATATGTTAGGTTTCTCCCAAATTTTTATCTAAAAAGGTCAAGTTTTTATAGCAGAGGTGAATGTGTCAAAAGTTATGAACCAAAAAACTCTATTTTAAGGGCTACTAGGAACAAATCCTCATTGTGAAGGAAGCTCATATCACATTTTGTTCGTTGTGAGCATGAAATGACAATGAACTCACATATGGTTGGGTTGGTTTACCTTAGGCATGGTTCCACTTTTCCTCTCAACACGCTGAAATGCTCAATGACATAGCCTATCAGAGATGTCCCTTGTGTGCCCTAAGTTGAAAAAATTGTTGAAATTTGATAGACTATTTATTGGAAATTTTGGAACCTACATATGATCTATTTGAAGCTATAGGTTCATGTTAGGCCCATCTATAATTACCTATCTTGGTTTTTGAAGACTCAGAGTTGTTTTTGTAGGGAAACAATTTTTTTGCTCATGCAAAAATTGTCAAATGCACCTAGTGAAAACTTTCCAAGCATCCCATATCATGTTTTTTCATCATGGGTATGAAGTGAAACCTTGATCACATCCATCTGGGTGGTTTTACCCTATGTATGGTTCCAATTTTCCTCTTGACATGCCAGAATGCTCAACAACCACTAGTACAATTGACCCTAGTTTTCAACCAACATTTCCGATGAACTTGTAAAATTGTTTTTCTTAGTCTGAATGTAGAAGGAAAACTTTGATTTTTTTTAATCCATGCTCGTTTTCAACTAAATTTCTATGACCAAGAAGATTGGTCAAAATTTAGATGAACATAGACATAACTTAAAAAAAAGGTTTCATTACAATTCATTATGTTGCCTGGCATAGTAGAGAAATGTCATTACACGCCAAAGAAGAGCTTAAGGATGGCCATGAATGCCTTGAATCGACCACCTATAAGTGTGCCCTAACTAAAGACAATCCTTTATTCAATAGATGCAATAGATGGTGTATTCGGTTTGCAAATAGATGTAATAGATGGTGTATTCAGCATGGTTCCTCATATAAGTGCATCATTCATTTCAAGCATTTGTTTAGCTTGGAAAATGGAAGTAGGTGCATTTTCCAAACCTCCAATTTTTGTTCTTGCATTTTTAAGACCCCAATTTGCATTCCTTCAATTTCCCCATCTATTTCCCTATATAATCCATTGTTATCCCCTTTATTTCCCCCAAATCAGGGCATCTCATCTCCAAGCCCGTTGATTTCTACAACTCCACCATTTACTATAATGCCGACGCTAATGGATTCTATTTTTGTGCCGCCATATCTGAACATGTCTATCGAGACCTCCATTATAACACCATTTCCATCACTATTTTTTGCAGTGGTGGGGAAGATTAGCAATGTAGCTATGATGAATTGCATTGTCAGTACGATAGTTTTGGGTTTTACGACTTTTTTTATCGTTAATTTGCTGCTGGAAAATGTTTAATAAGTGATTGAGTTTTGTATAGGAGGTATTTAGTTTTGTGTGTTTAGGAATTTTATTTTTCTTTCAACTACCTAATAATATTTTAGGGTTTAATTGTAATGTTATAAGAGGCAATTGTGTAGCTCATGTATTATATACTTACCTAATTTGAAGAGGAAAGGGGATGTTTGAATATTTATTTTATTTGAAGAATTAAGTTTCCAGTGAAATTTTTGTTTCACTCCATTCTCCCTTAGGATATCTTGCAATGATGTTTCCTTGATGTATTTTATTGAACATGTTGCATTAATTAAATTTCTTCAATGTTTAAGTAGGTCAGATATGTAGGGATGAATATTCGTAGAGGTTGTAAAATTTTGCTTTATGTTGCTAATTACATTTCTTTGAATATTTATAAAGTCTTTGAAACAAATTGATTTTAAACATAATTGAAATATTTCTATTTCATGAGATTGTGCTTCATCAATGTGTTCGGTCAAACATTTCATTTGCCTTCTTTATACTTAAATAGGAAATAGCTCAGACTATTGAGAGAATCTATTAAACATTCAAATTCATTATCAATGTTTTGAAATTTTGCATGCATATCCATTTGACATTTGATAACCATAGGTTTAAAATGCATCATAATAATAATTTTTAGGTTATTTTCACCATAGCTGGCACAAGCATGTGACCTCATAAATATTCACAATGTTACAATGTGGCAGCGTGTGCTTTAAATTTAAATATTTCAAGATCCTCCTTGTGAAAATCCAGTTTTCCCACATTCTGCTCTCATTTTATTTCATTTATTGAGATGACCACTTTTCTAGGCATTCTGTCAAACAATTCAAGAACTTTGTCTATGGTTCCATATTGTGGATGAATTTATAACTAAAATATCTAGAAAATAATTGGTCTAAAGTTCTTCCCTTAGTGTAGGAAAATAGAGAATGAAAAAAAACTCACAAAAATTGAGCCTACCAATTCCATTTGATTGAGATTTTCTAAACCTTTTTAAAAAGACTTGTTTTTATTTTGCATCAACCACAATCATTGCATTTCATGAGGCATCATTTAATTGAGACATACTTTTAAATGGTTCAAGCACTTTTCATTTCCAATGATAATGCCTAACAAAACCCCAATATATTCATAATTTTATGAATGTCCATATCCTTCAATCATAATGAAAGGGACAAAACTCTCTTTTACATAAGAGATTTACTAATATCATAAGTGCAAGTGAGAGATTTGCAGTTAATATACCAGACCCAACTTATCACAAAGGACATCAGGCACTCATTTGTTACCTTCATAGTAATATTGAGTTGAATGTGATAATATTTATATCAAATATTAACAAATTCTTTGCTGCAAAATGTTTACATGCAACCCAAGACAACAAATTAGAAACCAAGTTAATAAAAAAATACAATGAAATAAAAACCAATTTGATTAAGCAAATATCATCACTAAAACAAAGGAAATTTTTGCATTTGATAAACTATTTAAAAAATTGTTTAATTTTTCTACCCATTCTAAATTTAAACAGATTTTTGGGCATGCAGTCACAATAGGTGCATTACAGATAATTTTTGCAAAGCTCTTGGTTACTGCTTCATTTTTTTGGTTTGAGATGATCTTATGCTATTGGTATTTGGTTCATAGCTTATAGTAGTGGTTCATTTGAATTCATCTTTAAATTTCCCTAATTAGCAACTAGTATAGTATAGGAGCCGTAGGACAACCACAAAATTCAAACACCCAAAACAATTTAGAGAGGCTTTGTGATGCATTTTCATGCATTTTATTCTTTGATGAAGATAAACAGTAATAATTTGAATTTGATTGTGACTATATGTTTCAGTAGCAGAACCTTCAATGCAACAAAAGCAAATATGGGAAATAGAGAATCCTTATTTTAAGGGCAACATGTCAAGTTGGTGGATCTACCACTAAAATTATCCTAATCTGTAACCAGTCCTTATAGGCAAGAAAAATTCCAATGCATTTTCTAGACCTACTAAATTTTCTGATTACTCGTGCCTCTTGTGATGTTTATTATTTTTTTTTCTTTTATAACATCTGAAATGTTGGTTAACATGCAAATTTGTACTTCAAAAGAACAATGACACTTTTATGTTCATGCCTTGAAACTCTCCATTATATCTCACACTAATTACTTAAACATTTTGTTCAAGTAGCTGGTTTTGTATCTGTTCTTTGCACTAAGAATTGAAAATTACTTGCAATGTAATCATTTCTAAATATGGCCAAGGGCTTTCTCTTGCTTATTTATCTGGTCATTTTAAAGTTTTAATTTATTATTCACTAGTGGTGCTTCTCTTCTTATGAGCTCTAGTTATCTAATTTTTGGGGTGAATATTGTGGGTAGATGGAGTACATAATTGTCCTTCCCTCCCATTTTTGGGAGCGATGGGAATTGTCTCCTTACAATACTAAAAATTTGGGAAGGTTAGTTTTTTCCTCTCCCCATTCTCATATTAAAAATGCCATTAAGTTGATACTTGGCAAGGAATGTTTGGTAAAGAGTCCCAAGGTTCATGACACTAAAATGATCTCTCATTTCCTTAAAATTTGTATGGATTTTTTATTGGACTGCGATATGTTCTAGTTAATCACTTATGACTATATTCATCCATACATGTTTTCTCTCTCAGTTATTGGTAGGGCTTTGAATTGTTACACTGTTGTTTCTAGCAAATTTTCATTAGGTGGTTTTATGGAATTAACAAATCTTATTTGTAATGGTTTTTGCATTGATCTCCTTTTTGAGATCAAATCATGGGTAACTTGTGACATTTATAATGAAAATTTGTTGGATTTTTATTGCTTGATATACATTGTGGATGTGAAGACACCTTCTACGGGACTGGATTGGTTTGCAGGTCTTCACCAACTCTTTTCTCATCTACTACATGATGATTATTTTCCTCTTCAAGTTACTCCTCTTAATCAATTCCCTCAAGAATCTAGTTTGAGTAATTGGGATTTTTCATTTCAAGCATTGGTTACAAGAACAAGACAAGAAAAGAGAAGAAAAAACAAAAAATATAAGTGAGAAAGATATTGCTTGGAGTGAAATATTAGGAAAATATTTCTCTAATATTATATTATAAAGGGACAAGGTTAGAGATAAAAAAATAATGGTGGTGGATAAGGTTCTCAAGATAGGATTTATTTCAGTGGTTTAGCCACTTCTAGCCTACTAGTCTCCAAGGCACCCCAAATAGCCAGTACCCTCCAAACAACTCAAGAACCTTCCAAATGCCTAAGGTGAATTCTCAAGGTTTAAAAAAGGTGTATTTAGTTATTTTAAATCAGTTTTAGGCTTTCAAGAAAATCCCAACAATCAATTTGTTCAAACTGTTTACTAGGCCTAATTGCCCTCCTAGTAGGTCACCAGTGATACAAACATGAACATAACTTTGAAACTCTCCAAAATAATAAATAAAAATATTGCATTTATAGACACCCTTTTAACCATAATTTAACATACCAAAATATTTAAGTGATGTACTTTGGACCAAACAATCCAAAACCTGACTGTGCCCTATTTTCAATGGTTAAAAACATGCAATTAACAAAGGAACTATGTTTCAAACATACCTAATGACCATGAAACCTTCATAAGTATAATTAAATTATTAAAATACACCAAATATGCAATCAATTTGGACCTTGAACCTTTTAAAGAATTAAAAACCCCAAAATGTGACCCAAAAACCCCTATAAACTAGGGTTGCCGCAATGTCACACTTCTCAATTCTTCATCAAACTTCCGGGAGTTGTTACACAATAAAATTGGTGTCCTAAAACAACTTCAAGAAGAATATTTGATCCTCTAATGGATATATCTCCTACTGTTGCTCCGCATCCACACCTTTCAAGACCATTTCATACCTCCAAACACAACAACTTGATCAATTGAATGATCACCTACACTTATCAACTCTCTCCTGCAATGTTAGGCACAAATACATATTTTAAATATCAATAATCCATCCCCAAGCTAGAGTTACAACAATATGGGGATGGTTACATCATTTTGCTTAGTAAAAACAATGGAAAACTGACTATTACAATCCCTTTGCATATATATTTGATATTACATAGTGGAATCCTTAAATGATGGATCAAAAAAATGTTAAAAATACACCTCAACACATTTGAATGATCAAAAAATGGAAACCAATGCAATGAAGACTCAAAATATGCAAGAAATCATTATTTATATTCAATTGTTGTGTACGGTTCGTACAATCTCATCACCAGTCTGTACTTCTCTATCTTCCCAACATATAAGAATCTTTATAAGTCATTTATCAAATTCCTCAACCAATCCCAAGTGGTTGGGAAGGAGTTAGACTTGTTTAAACCTCCTAATTTCAATTTCACACTAAAATATAACTAGCAGTTAACATTCAAAAATTTGAATTGTTAACTTGTGTTATTTGGTGTTTTATTACATAGAATTTATTAAAACTTTGAGGATTCAATCTCTAGGACCTATTTAACCTTGATCAAGAAAATATAGACCTTAATTGAACCTTTGGGGTACCAATAACCCAAGTTATATCATTTTGGTTCTAAGTCCTTACCATGACTTCTAGGACATTTGACATTTAAACCATATTGTTTATTGTAAATTGCCATAATAGGCTTCAAGAGTCTGAATTTTTAGGATAGTTGCAAATGTAATAGAAATCTATGTTATATGTATTTTCCAAATGCAACAATCTCTCTTTTATTTATATTTGGAATGAGGGTAGGAGAGACATGTCCCTTCATGGGACATGTCTATTCATTATTATTTATAAGAAAGGACATGCCTCTTCCTATTAATTATAATTTAATCAATCTTATAATGTTTCATCAATCAATTATTAATTATTAATAATTTAATAATTTAATATTGAATATTAAATTTCATATTATTAATAATAATATAACATATATATTATATTATTATTAATCAACATATATTATATGTATTCTAATGATCATACAACTGAAGCTACAAACATTAACACTCCCTCTTAGCTAGGGAGATGATCAAACAAAATGTGTAGTGGTGTCCTGTGTCAACACTTATATGACACTTGACAACATCAATCATATGATGTAAGAAATAAAAGAATCATCCTCATGATGTAATCAATAGAAACATACTCTCAAGATGTGGATTGCCTCCATTGGTGTTTCTATCCACAAGCTCTCAGGTGGATTGCCTCCATTGGTGATTCTATCCACAAGCTCTTAGGTAGATTTCCTCCATTGGTGATTCTATCCACAAGCTCTCAGGTGGATTTCCTCCATCGTCAATTCTATCCACAAACTCATGAGCTTTAGAGTGTATTGCCTCCATCGGTGATTCTATCCAGAAGCTCTCGTGTAGATTTCCTCCATCAGTGATTCTATCCACAAACTCACGAGCTTTAGAGTGGATTTCCTCCATCAATGATTCTATCCACAAGCTCTTGTGTGGATTTCCTCCATCAGTGATTCTATCAACAAACTCACAAGCTTTAGAGTGGATTGCCTCCATTGGTGATTCTATCCACAAGCTCTTGTGTGGATTTCCTTCATCAACAATTCTATCCAAAAACTCATGAGCTTTAGAGTGGATTTTCACCATCGGTGATTCTATCCACAAGCGCTCATGTCTATTTCCTCCATCAATCATTCTATCCACAAACTCATGAGCTTTAGAGTGGATTGCCTCCATCGGTGATTCTATCCAGAAACTCATGAGCTTTAGAGTGGATTTCCTCCATCAAAAATTCTATCCACAAGTTCTCAAGTGGATTTCCTCAATCGGTGATTCTATCCACAAGCTTCTCAAGATTTAATGTGGATTGCCTCAATCAGCGATTCTATCTACAAGTTCTATCTATTATGATCTTTTTCAGCCATCACAAGATGTCTATCACAATAGAAGGTCAAGTTATTGTAAGATTTTCACCTTCCAATAAATTTTATAAATACAAGTGATAATCATTTGGAAGTTATCACTTCCTTATGATGTACATAGGGGATAGGCACATTAAAAATATGGAGTCACACACATGAAATCCATTAGGCCTCAATACAGAGGGTAAAAACAAGGGATTTCACCTCAAAATTCTCTCATAGAGAAGAATTTATTGAGTAGATATCAATCTATTGATCATACAAGATTGCTTAAGATGAACTGTCAGACTCCCTCTGAGTCTAATATCAATCTTCTTAGCTCCTCGTCCAAAGTTACCTCTGAAGAGTCAGACTCCCTCTAAAAATAATTTCTTGTACTTTTGTCCTTAAGTTTCAAATATTTCCTTTTGTAAAGGTGATCTCATATAGGAAATATCAACTCTCATCAAAATTTGAAGTTGTTTGCGGCACACATGTTGCAGGAGATCATAATTTTGTTTGTGCTAGCCATGTCGACGACCTTCATGCAGAGCAACATCCTAGAGTGGATGATCACCATTTTCTTACTCTCCACTAAGGATGGTTCAAATGGAAATGTAACATTGGTTATTATTCCCCCCAAATGTAAAATTCCCACTCTTATATCATTGAACAATACTCATGTCTTCTTGTGAAATGACTTGATTGCTCCAAGAGAGGTGACACTCTATAATTAATGCTTTCTTTCTAGAAAGAGACACCCTTCCTTTAATATGTTATTCTTTGTTAATTCTTGACCATGATCATAACAAATTAATATATCTCTTTAATGAAATCCACTTTCGTAAATTTCACATAGACCCACCCGTACACATTCTGTCATAACTTATGAACCCCACACTTTCTCTCTAATCTCTCTGGTAAGATTCTTCAAAATTTGGTTTCCACCAACATATCAAAAATTCAGAAAAAAATCCAACGGTGGATTTGTGAGATATGGTCCCTATACCGAGACTATATTTTATGATACAGTCACACATTCACCATCAACAAACTACTCTCTTACATTTGCAGTTTGGCTCTGATACCATGTTAAGTTTTAGGATAGATACAAATGTAATAGCACTCTATGTTATATGTATTTTCCAAATGCAACAATCTCTCTTTCATTTATATTGGGAATGAGCCTAGGAGAGACATTTACCTTCATGGGACATGTCTATTCATTATTATTTATAAGAAAGGACATTCCTCTTCCCATTAATTATTGATGTGAGGGTAAGGAAGTGGGGCCAAGGCACTCCCAGCTATCCAAACCAACTTTCAATTACACAATGCGGAAGCAACAACACAAGAAGGAGAGAAGAAACATCAGATGTCTTTTCATTAATTGATCAAAATCATTACATGCCAGGCTGTAAGGCCTTCTCAGTTTCATCCACATACATTCAAATGAATTATAGAATGATCTTCATATATGCGAGGTCACGGACTTGCATTCCAAATATCCCAACACTTAACAGTCTGATACCAAATTCCTACTAAAACTACTACTGAACTAAGAATATAGAACCAAATATATACAAGAGTTCACCAAAGAGGTCAGCACTCAAATCCCAAAGAGAGACCCAGATTTAGGTCCACAGAGATCCCAATGAGAGACCACACATTAGTTATGCCACAAAAATTAAATGCAGAAATCAGCCAGATCTGGTTAAACAACTCGGTAAGAAGATAACCAAGCAACATGAACCAACTCGGTAAGAAGATAACTGAGCAACAAAAACCAAATTTGTAAGAAGATAACTGAGAAACATAAACCAACTCGGTGAAAGAGCCACTGAGTAGCCAACATACACCAAGACCCGTTGGTAAAGTAAGATAGAACAAGTAACTAAGCAACAGGGTTACCAAGAACTTCACTGAGCAGCCTCCAAACAAGCTAAAGAACAAAAGAAAACATATTTTTGGTTGAGCAGGATTGTCAAGGACCCAAGATGCTCCTACATCAGACACCCAGGGTTACAGATATGATTCCCCAAATCATGTATCAGGTTGAAATTGAAATGAATCCAAATTAGATTGAGAAATCCAAGATGAGTCCTTAATTGGTCTATTCTTCCATTTTATCAGATACTCCATGTATTCCTTTCCTCTTGTACTTTTTCCAACTCTCTATTTCAAAATCTATTCAACTACCTCTATCTGTTTCTTAGGATAATCACTCAGTATTGTTACTTCTTCATCAGGTTCATGATATTCATAAACGTCTAAAATATTGAATATAGGTGATATATCCATGTCATCAGGTAATTCTACTTCATAAAAATTTCCACTATCAAATCTTCTCAGTATTTTTCAAGGACCAAATTTCTTTATTTTCAATTGTAGACACCTAAAATTGGTCAGGTGTTCCATAATCAACCAAATCTGCAAATCTCAGCAAATTGTACCAAAGCTCACCAAAATGGATCAAATCAATTCAAATGGACATTTATTAAATCAAATTGGGATAAAATCAATTAAATAAAAGGATTTATTAACAATGACATCAAATGATTAAATATAATTCTAAAGGGGATTAATCAAACTATATAATTGATTTTAATCAATTAATTGTATAATTTAAATCAAAAATCAAATCCAACTTATTCCCCTACATGGCTAAATTAATTAATTGATTGAATTAATAAATCCTAATATATTTCAACATGAATTTGAGGAACCAATGAGAATTGAGAAAGAAACGCACATGGATTACTCCAAATTTGCAATCTCAATCACTCAATTTATACTTTCAATCCTAATCACTCAAATTTGTCTCTTTGTCCCAACCTTTGAGACAAGCATTTAAATTTTCCCCCCATTTGAAACCATTTGAAATCCTTTTACTCAACCAAGGCTTAATCATGATCAATTGACTCTACCCCCTAGAGTTGGGAAAATCCTATAAATAGAAGCCATTTTGCAAGCATAAACAATCCTAGAAATTCAAATGCAAAGCATCCATATTATAGTCAATTTCATAAAAAATGAGAGCATATCAAAGCATAATTGAGCATTTTCATAGAATTTGTGAGAGAATTTGAGTTCATTATTGAAGCAATTGAGAGAATGTGCATGCTAGATTAGGCATATCTTTATCATTTTCTCATTCTAGGACTGTCATTAGTAGAGATTAAGGTTGAGAGCTCTATTAACATGCTTAGATAGAAATCCATGGGATTCTTATTGATTTATTTGCAATTCTTAGTTTAAATTATCATTATTATTCGATAGAATTTCTAGTAAATAAACTAATCTCATGAAGGTGTATTTAATTCACACACAAATGACGCCCACCATGGGGCTTTGAGCCTCTAATCCTCATTTATTTCAAATTTTATGTGTTTTTGTTCCATTTTTGTGCTTATTTTGTAGATTCTAGGTCAAATGTCATGTACGAGCCAAAGGATGATGCATTCTAACAATTAAATGACGCCTGCAAGTTTTTTCTTTCTTCTGTCTTAATTCTATCATGCCTATCAGCTGAAGAGTGACGCCTGGGCCTGTAAAGTGACAACTATCAGTCAGCAAATACCACCTGAAAGCTTGATCCTACCGCTTATGCACTTTTATTTTCCACATTTAATCTCCTTTGTAATGCCTAATATTTGTCTTTTTCCACCTGTTATTTGTAAAGTGTCATGTAGAAAAGTTCAAAATAATGCTTACAATAGTGTAAAGTTCCACGTAGCTTACTGCAAATAAAAACCTATAAGCTACAAAATGAGCCTGTTGTTTTCTGTGTTTTATTACTCGTAGGTCATTAAAATTGGATTATTAACTCTCTATTTTTGTGTTTTCTACAGATGAACAGACACTTGAAGGTACAAAAACTAGAGGTGCGGGTCAAAAGGGAAAGCAAGGAGGTAAGAATCCAATACAAGCACTCCAAGAAAATTTATAGTTCTATTATTTTGGAAGATTTAGAAAAAGAGAAAGCATTGTATGAACATTTTGTGAAAATCAATAATTCTTATAAAATGAAGTTTCCATCTCTAAATTGATTTTGTGCATTAAGTCCTTAAGTTTTTTTGTTTGCAAATTTTGCTAAGGAACTTGATTGCATTGTCAATTAGATTTTAGTTTTTCTTCACTTTGGTTTTGGTATTGACTAACTTGCTGGTAGAGATGGAGAGTTAACGATCACCACTAGGTGAGTATAAGCAAAAAACATAAAAACCTCAAAAAAGCGCCTAGCCTTTGCTAGCATTGAAAAGAGGTATTTTAAAATCAAGCTTGCTTTCCTTAAATTGTGGAATTTCATTGGTATCTAGTCTAATAGGACCCACCCTATTATTTTCCATTCCGAACAAAACATTAGGTATATGCTCTCAACTTCTCGAAGTTGATCCAAAAGCCAAAAGTGTTGCATTTGGGTGGTAGAAAGAAAGGGAAGAATTGAACCAAAAATTTCAAATTTCTAAGAACCTCCTTGTCAAGAAGTTGAAAAATAAAAAAATTGTTTGAAGTACTTGGAACTAAGAAAAGTAATAGGGATATGCTCTTAACTCTTTGAGTGAATCAAACTCCCAAACTTCCTTGACTAAGTTCAAATTTTTATTTCTATATACATGTTAGATAGCTAGATACATAGAGGGCCTACCTCCTGAGATTTTCCTTACAAGCACGGTGAGAGGGAATCACCCAAAGTGGGAGACACTCATTTTAGCCATGAGACTATCAAACCCACTATAATAAAATGCCTTAATGGGTTGTAGTGACTAAATTGTGTTAAGGATCTTCACTTCCTCGACTAGTCCTTCAAAAATATGTAAAATCGTACATTCGTGTATGTAGGAGGCCCTTGCAAAAGGGTATAAGAAACTTTTCATAGTTTATAATGGAGGTGTTAACTAAAACCCTATTAAGTAGCAAGCTACCTTGTTAGAGCCATTGTTAAAAAGCCAAATTTGAATCTTGGTAGCTTTTTTGGAAGAAATTCTTGATCAAGACTTGTGAAAACATCCAAGAACATACACTTGGTATGTTTTAGGAGTAAGATACAAATTTTATGTGTGTGTTGTGTTTTTTTCTTTACTTTCAAGCAAGAATTTCATCCTACAAATTTGATCATAGACTTTATCATTTTAAAACCCTAAAAATTGTGAAAAAACAACTGGATCAGCCAAGTGACACGTACAGACAATCAAACAACACCTACAACAATTTCTATCACGCTTGTAAATAGAATTCACGCGTATAATAGTTTAAACACTGCTTAACCCACTAGAAAGTAACACTTGGAAGATTTTAAACACTACCTAGAAATGGCCAAACGCCACCTGCAAATTGCAGAGTGCCATGTACAAAATTTCCAGTTACCACCTACAAAGTGTGAAGTCATGTGTGCACTAAAATTAAGTGATGCCTAGAAACAAATAAAGGAAAATAGGGGGCATCTCTCGAGGGTTTGGAAAGATTTTGAAATCATATTTGGATACCCTTTTTGGAGTTACTTATGTCTAGTGCAACAAATAGATCAGACTCTTCAAAAACATTTATAACGATGAATCTATTTGAGAAACAAATCAATCCTATGTTGGAGAATAATTATCAAAATCAAGATCAAAATCTCCATATGAATCAATACGACAAAGTAACTGAAGATGACATATTGGAGGCATCCCAAGAACTCATATTTATGGAAACAATGCACTTAATTTTAAAGAGGGATAAAGAAGCATATTTCTTAAATTTTTCTCAATTAGGAGCTAATCTTTCTCATAATTATGATATATCAACCTTAAAAAAGGATGAGGAAAAATAAAAGGATACATCATCTAAAAATCCATCATTAAGATCAAATTTTCCTTTTCTTTATGATGATGTGCCATCTGTATCTTCATCTTCTTCACAAAAAGAATCATTTAAGCTCAACAAACCTATCTTGGATCAAGGGAAATTTCATGATCACCCTATTTGTGATCAAGATAATAAAGAGAATAAAGAGAAAGGTACCACTCTCAAGAAAGATATAATGCACAAAACTCTATCTAGAAAGGTTTCTCCCATGGCCTTTACTCCTTTGATCCTTCATCCATCTCATAAATCTTCACAACTATCCAAAATTCATCCATCAAAGAGTGAGCCTAATGATGATACTTTCCACGCTCACTATGTCTACCCTCAAGGGCTACCTATAAAATAAACCCAAGCTAACTTACATCATGCTACAAATCATTTCAATGCTTCAAATATCTTAGACCCTAAGCTATGATGTGCTTCAATGCCTATTCAAAAGGATTCTCCATCATTCCTCCAAACATTCCCCACACATATCCAAACATCTACCTTGTCCTTAGAAGTGGCTCCATGTCAAGAGAATAATCCAAAGAGAAAAGAAACAAATATCAATAAAGATCAAGATCAATATTTTATACAATCCCCTCCCATATTTGATAAAGGTTCCATATCCATACAATCCTATGATGATCCCCTTGCACCCTTTCATTTCTTCCAAGAAGATATCCCTCCACCTCAAGAGATACATACCTCTCCACTTCCCAAGCAAGATCAAGATATCCCTTCCATCATTTCCAATGAACATATTGAAAATCAAGAGCAAAGCACCCTCTCTATACCATCCAAAGATCTTTGTCAAGATTGAATTATCCCATCAACTCCTTGTCATGATCCTCCATATTCACTTCAAGCAACTATCATTCCTCCAAATTCGTTGCATGATAATAAATCCATTCAAATATCAGTCAATCCTATCAAAGTTGTTCCTATGAAAGTTCTTCATGAGACTATTATTAGAAAGATAAATCTTAAAAATGAGAGCCTTGGTAATATAACTAACTCCAAAGATATTGATATCCCTTTCACACCTTATCTCCCTCCATTCAAATGTAACCATATGCCTTCACCATCCTCCAAATCCATTTTGGGTTCCTATTTCCCAAAGCTAAAGTCTTCATCCCTTCCATCCATATTAGGTCCCTATATTCCTCCATCAATCATTCCTACCATCCCTAGCTCTCCATTCACTTACCCTACCATGTATCAAGATCAATGAAGGCACATGTACTTGAAGAATTTCCAAACACCAATCCATATGAACCCTCCATATTCTTCCTATTCACCCACAATTCCTAAGTCTTTTGGAAGCAATTTGGATGTGCAACATAAAAGTCAGAAATCAAAGAATCCACGTGTGTATAAAAATCACCATGTCCCATTTAATCGACATGTGAATGAAAAGAAAAAAGAAATATCCAAAAGGCTGCAAAGGTTCACAAAGTAAAAAGAAATATCTGAAAGGCCGCAAAGGTCCACCAAGAAAAAAGAAAAATCAAAGAAAATGTGGGATCCTAAATCCCTCATTGAAGAAATAAATTCTAAAACATCACAAAAGAAAGAAAAATCAAAGACTATGTGGATTGTCAGGTCACTTTTGAAAGATTTTCACACAAAAGAAAAATCAAAGTTGACATTCAAGCTTCCAAAGGTTTCCATTCCATCTCCTTCTAAACATTTTCCACTTTCCCAGTCTACGTTGGGTTCCTATATCCCAAAATCCACTATCTTAGCTACATCCTCACCTCCTTCATCTATTGTTCCTCCATCATTCTACCACTCTTCAAAGTGTGTGTCAAAGTTAATCTTGCCAACATTTCCATCCATAACATACCTTCTTCTTATCCTCACATTCATTATCCCACACATACTTTCCATATTTCCATCCCTCTTATCCAATCTATGGCATAAAACCTTTACCACCATCTACCATTATCCTCCATATGTGTCCTTTATCACCACCTTATCAATATCTTTGAACATCCTAGCTATATTCATGGTTTATTATAGCATATCTTTAAGAAGAGCATTGTCCAAAGATCTAGATGTTGGGGAAATTTTGAAAAATAAAAAAAATAAAAAATTTGAAAAAAGAGAAAAGTGCTTTGGTGAAAACCTGGTAAACGGGCACCTTGGTAGAAAAATTAAAGAGAAATCAATCCATCCTATGGTGAAAACCACTTTTGTGGCACCTTGGATAAGTACCATGATGAAAACCTAGCAAACAGGCGTCATGCGTAATTCCTCCTCTTGCACTCTACACTTGGGAGAAAGTTTCATCTATGTTATCCTCCATCCTCCCTATCCAACCATTTATCTCACTCACATCCATATTCATTCTTTCACCTTTGATCTTCACAAGGTTGAACATATCCATGAGCATCAGGTATCTGGACATCCATTATCTTTCCTATCATGATCTTTCTTATTCCAAATCTACCTTTGTTATTCTTTGATAGTATTTCCATAATCCCAAATCATCCCCTCATAGCCTCCATCACCCCTTTATCCTGATTGTGCTATCCTATCCATATCTTATCCAAATTGAACCCTTGGTATTGATCAAAATTAAGAACATAAAATGCAAAAAAAAAATTTCAAAAACTTCTTGACATGTCCACTCTTTTGGACTACCCACTTTTAGGACATCAGGTCATTATCCTATATCCTATCTAGCACTGCATTAGTGGCTTTCATTGCTTATCTAAAACATGCTTCACATTGCTATATAATTTTTTCTTAGCTTGGGTAATCTTGAGGAGATGGCCCTACGGGTCACATTCACTACACATGTTTCATCCATCATTGCCTATCCATTTCTGATACATCAACTTGTTCATCCACTTGTCATGTCCTATACCTTGCTAGACATTGGGGACAAACCAATGTGATCTTGTTTGAGAGCTGGTAATTTCTGAAAAATAAAAAATAAAAATCTTTAAAAATCTCTAAAAATTCAAAAAATTTAAAAATTCTCTAAAAATCAAAAAACATTAAAAAAAAAACATTGCATAAAGTCTTTGAGCTACATTGTCACATACTAGGTTTCACTTGCCCAAGTTTTTCACATGGTCTCATTTTTTACTTGGGGGAAAAGCATTGATTTTGATACCAACGGATTTGATAAGTGCTACTTTTTGGTCACATGATAGAAGAGACTTTCAGAACTTCAGAGGAGAGATATTTTGGAACCTTTGATGGATATCATTGTTGCAACCAAGCATTCGATCTTGCAACTTGATCCTTGAGCTTCATGACCTTATTATCAGGATTAAAATTTGACAAAACCTAAATGATCAGAATGTTTGAAATTCTATTGAAAATCTTGATACAATACAAAACACTTGAAGTTTTTGATGATATTCATTGCATTTTGTCATGTCTTTTTAGCTAATCGATGATGTTTCGACTAGATTAGAAATTACGAAGACATGATCTTTTCTTGACTTTGAGTGATTATTTTGAGGAATATCCACCAACTTGTATGAATTTTTCTAAGGAAATGGTCATCAAAGAACCATCAAGGACTTTCATAATGGAAGGAGGATTAATCTTTGATTGTTTACACAAAAGGATACCTTGGTCATTTAGATCTTCTATATCTTAATACCAAAAGCCACTTGCAGCACTGAATCTGATGAAACCAGTATTCAGACTCCCATAGTTTATTATTCAACTAGTGAGGGTTGTACTAATTTCTAATGGTTACAAAATTGATGAAAGTGGTATTCATATTATCATGATGTTGTTAGTGATGATTGTACTTGCTCCTAGTTCCACAAATTCTCAATGATGGAAATATATCTCCTTTTTTATTTGTTTTGCAAAAATCTATTGACAGTTAGTTGCATTGCATTTTCATGATAGATCACTTGCATGTTTAAGGTATTTTCCCAAAAGGGGGTGGAAGTTAATCATGGTTACATCATCAAATTCCTAATCAATGTACAAAAATGTCTACTCCATCAAATGATCATTGCTACATCAAGGATATCATCACTATGCATCTTCTCACCTAGGGGCAACCTCACCATTTGATCAATTAGGGGCAACTTAATTCTCTTCATTAACTGTACCTACATCTGCACATTAATCATATCAAAATGAACCTATCTATCAACCTCCCCTCATTAATCATCCCATCAAATCTAATTAAATTGAATATCAACCAGTTAAATTATCCAGTTGATCATTTCAAGTCAATCATTTATCCTATCATCCATTTGCTCATCTTGAGTGCATCAAATTTCCTCACTCTAGATCTTAAGGAAGGAAAATAAATCCATTTGTTCATCTCTCTAGATATTGAGAGTGAATTATCAGTTTATCCAATCAATCCATCAACCTACCTATCCTATCCAATTGACATCAATACAACATCAACCAAGTGATTATGACCGACATCAAGTGATATCAAAACATCATCAACGTATCTAAAACATCAACAACATTTTCTCAATCATCGAATTCTCTCATAACCGGGTCATTTTAAAATTGATTTATCGAGAAATGAATCTCAATTTCCTAAATTCAACCAAATAATCCAAACATCATCTCGATTTCATTTCCCGAGGGGCCATCGTGTCCACATCAAAGATTTAAATCAAGAATTCATATCAGAGTTTGTTTTTCATCATCAGGGGTAACATCCTATCATCAATCAAATCTACATCAAACATCAATCAAAATCTGGGGCATTGGAATGTCAAACTATCATCAATGGGGCATTTTACACCTTTCATTTAGGGTTTGTTTAAAGTAGTTTCGCATCAGGGCATTGCATCAATCTTTGCATCAGAGTTTCAAATAATTTTTTGCATCTCAAATCAGGTTATCATCGAATTAGGTTTTGTATCAATCGTATCAATCAATCAATTAGCTCAATCAATCAGGCATCAAATCAACAACCAGGACATAATATTTTCTTTGAATCAATGCACTTTGCACATTAATTCAAAGAGGGGAATTTGTAGACACCTAAAATTGGTCAGGTGTTCTATAATCAACCAAATCTCATCAAAATGGATGAAATCAATTCAAATGGACATTTTGTTGGAGATTTACTTCTGTGTAAATAGTTGATTGCATGTTTGTCATTGATGACAACATATAATATACAACAGTGTCTTGTGAGAAATTATCAGTACAAATATTATGGAGCCTTGCGTGTTTACATCTATGTTGTATACATGTTCTGGATGTAATGTTCATACACGTAGATTCAGATATGCAATTTTAGTTGAGTTATGTTAATCTATTTTGGAAGTTATAGTTTCTGGAGATTATATGTTAAGAGCCGACATATTTACATTGTTTCTTGAGTTGTGCCTATCTTTGGGATATGCATTTTTGTATTCATGTTTAGTTATGAGTTAGTGATGATTATCCAAAGGTGTTAAACGTGTTTTAACAAAAACGTGATGTTTGATTTAATTTGGAGCTGACTATGTGAAGTGACACATCTATTCATTTTGAGTTGTGCGGTCCTAAATTTGATTGCATGCTTAGTAAATCCAACAAGCAAGTTACGGAAGTGTTTCCTACAACCGTCATGACCTTATCCTCATGGAAGATACTTATAGAAGTTCAATTGTGATTGTAAAGTGTGAATGAAGTGAGAAAGAATAAGACAGAGAAGAGCAGAAAGTTAGACAGTAAGTCTACATCATTCATCAATTGAAGATCTATGTGAAGAATTAGAAGAAGATTACAATTCACTGGAACTGACCAAGATAATAGGTCTACACAAATAGTTCATTTTTTAGATATAGTGTATATCTACCTTTTAGAAGGTTGCAACCTTCACCATTTGAGTAGTGAGCTCTTGGACAGTGAGTCCTCACCCTTAACAAGGTTATTTGTAAAATACTCCTAATAGGGTCTGACCTTTGACCAGGTCTCTGTACTTATTTCACTGTAAAGATCAACTCCAAACAGGGTTGCAAGATATTCTAACAAGGATCATTATAAACTAGTACAGTTATTTGTGGGTGGTAATTCCTATCGGGGTTTTTACCTAATTTGGTTTTCCCCATTACCAAAATTGTGTTGTTCATTTCTGTGTTATCTTGTTGAGTTTATGTTTACAATTATTCTGTTCTTAATTGGAAAAATAATCGAATCTTGTAGATAACCGATTTACACCCCCCCTCTCAGTTATCTATTGGGACTATTCCTAACAATTGGTATCAGAGTCAAGTGCCTTGGAGAGAAATCCTAACAGCTTAAGGTAGATCAGATGGCATACTTCAGAAAAGAGAGTCCTAAGTTTAATGGAGAGAATTATCTTGATTGGAAGAACAAAATGATAACACATCTACAGTGCATCAGTTTTGACATTTTTCAAATAGCTACGCAAGAAGTTATTTCTCCCTCTATGAGAGACCTTGCAAAAGATGATGCTACCAGTAAAGAAAAGGGGGTATTCACTTCCAATGCAATTTCCAAGGAAGCCCTTATAGGTGCATTATCTGACAGTGAATTCTCTGAGATCAAGAAAGTAGACAAAGCCTACACCATATGGAAGTATTTAGAAGATATGTTTGAAGGAGATATTCAAGCAAAGAATGCACAGAGAAAGACATGGAAAAATAGGTATAACAACTTAAAGATGCTACCTGAAGAGAACATCAGAGCTTACAATCAGAGGATTAATGAAGCAGTTTCAGGAATCATAAACAATGGTGGAGAAATTTCAGAGGAAGACATAATGGACAAACTAATGACTACATTGAAAACAGACTATGAGAGAAAGATCAATATCTTAGATGAGACTATGCAATTTTAAAAAGAATTCAAGAGAGATACTTTGATCACAAAAATCTCTACATTTGAGATATCAAGATTGAAGAGAAAACCTAAAAGTGAAACAACTTTCAAAGCCTCATTCCATGGTAAGAAATTTTTGAGCAGCTCTAGTAATAATGAGAAAGAAGAAGTGGATACAGAACTAGAAGAAATAATTGCAATGATTTCCAAGAAAGAAAGGAAAGGTAAAGGAAAATATGAAGGACAACTACCATTCAAATGTTTTTCATGCAACAAAATTGGTCATTTTGCATCCAAGTGTCCTATAAGAGTCAAGAAGTTCAAATCAGATTACAAGCCCAAATATACTAAGGAATGCTATCATGCTGAAGATGGTGTAACTGATGATGACTTAGGAGAAGATGAAATTGGATTCATTTCCATTAAAGACATTGAGAAAATGCTTGAATAAATGGACATTGAAGATGAAAATAAAGCACAAGAGTTAGTATTAGTTTCCAAAGCAAACATCACAACTAACTGGATCATTAACAGCAGATGCTCACATCACATGACAGGGGACAAAGATAGATTTGTGCAACTGGAAAAGTACAAGGGTGGTATATTTAGATTTGGAGATAACACTCCCAAAACTATCATAGGCAGAGGTTATATTACCTTAGATGGAAAGAACAAGACAGATGATGTTCTTTATGTTGATGGTTTACATCATAACCTACTAAGTGTTGGACAATTGCTTGACAAAGGATATCAGTTGGAATTCAAAGACAACAAGTGCATAATTAATAAAAAACAAGGAGATATGATTGCATCAGGCTCTAAGACTAAAGGTAATGTCTTTCAGCTCAATTAAGAAGTAAAGTTGTTTTGTTGCAAAGTATATCACAATTGGCTATGGCACAAAAGACTTTGTCACATCAATTTTGACAACATAGTAAAGAGAAGCAATGTAAAGGCAGTAAGAGATCTTCCTAGTATTGCAAGACCAGTTGATACTATGTGCAAAGAATGTGTGACAAGAAAGCATGTAAGGAGCTCATTCAAAAGAAAGCATAACTCAATAGAAAACAAATTGGATCTAGTGCATACAAACCTATGTGGCACTACTCAAACAAGATCATACTACAGAGAAAGGCATTTTATTTTGTTTGTTGATGATTTTTCAAGGATGATGTGGGTTGCGTTCTTAAAGGATAAGTTAGAAGATTTTGAGAAGTCCAAAATATTCAAAGCTAAAGTTGAAAATGAGTCTGGATTAAAACTAAAATGTCCGAGATCAGATAGAGGAGGAGAATTCACCTCTGACCATTTTTATGAGTATTGCAAAGAACATGAAATAAAAAGATAGTTAAGTGCTCGTAGAACACCTCAACAAAATGGGATTGTAGAAAGAAGAAATAGGATCATACTTGACACAACGTGCACTATCATGATAGAAGGAAAAGTTGCACACACCTATTAGAGAGATGTAGTCAATATAGAAGTCTATGCTATCAATAGAATACAACTAAGGCCAAGCGCATATAAGACACCTTATGAACTTTGGTTTGGTAATGTATCTACAGTAAAATACTTCAGAGTCTTTGGAAGAAAGTGCTACATCAAGAGAGATGACGGTGTTGGTAAGTTTGATGCCAAAAGCGATGAAGGTATTTTCCTTGGTTACTCTACTAAAAGAAAAGCATATAGATGTTTTAACTTGAGATTGAAGAAGATAATTGAAAGTACACATGTGAAGATTGATGAGAAGTTCATGATTCAAGAAAGATACTATGATTGTGCACCTATGATTGAAAATGAAACCAGGCCTAGCAATAAAGAAATAATTATCGAAGAAATGTTTGATTGTATTGATGTATCATGCAAAGACCCTAAAACAAGCAAAGCGGAATCACAGATTACAGATGAAGATGTCACACCTAAAGTTCCAAAATTCACAACTAGATACCTTTCAAAGGAAGATATCATTGGAGATCAAAGTAGTAGAGTTTTGACAAGATCTAAAGCCAAAGGGTTTAACAGTTAATGAAGAGGTATGTTTAATTTCACAAATTGAACCTTTAAGTGTTGAAGATGCATCCAATGATTCAGATTGGAAGAAAGCTATGAAAGAAGAATTAGATCAGATAATAAAAAATGATACATGGGAATTAGTCCCTAGACCTTGTGACAAAAATGTAATTGGTATAAAGTGGATATTCAAAAATAAGATAAATGAAGAAGGTGCAGTAGTAAGAAACAAAGAAAGATTGGTATGTAAAGGATATGCGCAGAGAGAAGGAATAGACTACACTGATACATTTTTTCCTGTGAGCAGACTGGAAGCTATCAAGTTGTTTTTGGCCTATGAAACATTCAAAAACTTCAAAGTATATCAGATGGATGTCAAGTCAGCCTTTCTAAATGGTGACTTGAAGGAGGAAGTTTACATAGAATAGCCTGAAGGATTCAAATTATCAGAAAAACCAGACATGGTATGCAGATTAAAGAAAGCCCTTTATGGACTTAAACAGGCCCCAAGATCTTGGTATGAGAGACTTGGTGGTTAATTAACCAAGATTGGATTCAAAAAGGGAGCAGCCAATTACAACTTATTCATGAGAGAGACACCTGATGGACTACTTCTTATTGCTATCTTTGTTGATGACATTATCTTTGGAGGTAATGACAAACTTAGTGTAGAATTTGCCAAAGAGATGCAAAGTGAGTTTGAAATGACCATGATTGGACATATAAAATATTTTTTTGGATCTTATGTAAAACACACAAACAAAGGTATTTTCATAAATCAGTCTAAGTATGTGAAGGAGATATTGAAGACTTTCAAAATGGAAGATTGCAAACTAGTAAGCACCCCCATGATAACAGGATGCAAGATTTCTAAGGATGATGATTCCACAGTAGTTGAAAAGACACTATACAAGTCTATGATTGGAAAACTCATATATCTTACTCAATCTAGACTAGATATTTCTAATGCAGTTGGCATTGTTGGAAGTTTGCATCTGAACCTAAACAAAATCACCTAATGGAAATAAAAAGGATAT
This sequence comes from Thuja plicata, assembly GCA_018584345.1. Taxonomy (NCBI): domain Eukaryota; kingdom Viridiplantae; phylum Streptophyta; class Pinopsida; order Cupressales; family Cupressaceae; genus Thuja; species Thuja plicata. The sequence continues at coordinate 1,828,111 of MU227665.1, forward strand.
TTAGATACTTAAAGGGGATTATAGACTATGGTTTAGGGTATCCTAACTCAGAGAATATACAACTTCATGTTAGTAATAACTGAGAGGGGGGGGGTGGGTGGCTCAGTGGCCTCAAAAACTTATCCTTAATCTAACCACCAATCAAATAAACCTTAGATTATTATGTCCCTACAAGATGCATGCCATGAAATACTTATAATGATTAACTGTATGTTGGTTTACCTTGTCTATCCTTATTATCCTTGATTACTGATAAGTAGTATAACTATTTACCGAAATACAGTAAATATGTAGAGTATAGCGATAAATCCGGTGTTAAATATGTCAGATACAAAATAATAAAAAAATGAATCGTACACACATAACACATGAATTTTTAATTTGGAAACCCTATTAAGGGGAAAAACACTGGGACCGGTACCCCAAATTTTCACTCTTCTAAAGTGAGCCCTGTTAAGAGCCAACCCTGTTAAAGGTTACAAACACACGGTTAGGTGTGACCTTGTTAGAGGATTTTACACATATAGGTTGTCACTTAGTATTGGGTATCTAATGCTGCCATCCTTGAATCAGCCTCTCTCTTAGACTATCAATAGGCATTGGGCATATCCAAAGCTACTTTCATGAATCAACCTTTTTGGCACTCCTTGGGATGTACCTTAATATATAGAAGATTGTTAAGTCCTTCTCTATTAAGAGACTTGATGCTTCAATGGTTACACTGAAACAAAATGACTTGTTTCTAATGCAACTTGAATTGCACATTTTCATATCTATTTAAGTACATTACCTCTCTGATCAATGTATCAATTCAATTCTTTTGTGCTCCATAATTTCTACTTTGTGATGTTGTGTTCACTGTTCGTCAGTGTCTGTAGAATTCCTTAGCTCTACTTTAACTTGATTGATTAGTACTACATGAAGTTGTTCTTCATTAGTTTCTTTTCAGCATCCTCTTTATATTCACTCCCCTTAATCCATTTTCATGTGATACAAAAATGAATTAAACTTGTCTTATATAGACATGATATTCATTGTTTCTTGATTCTTGATTCTTGGTGTGAAAAACAATCCAGCCAATTTTGATTTAAAGCATAACTCCTGATTTATCTCATAGTTATCTTTATGCCAACTGTACAAATCTCCTTTAAATCAATCACTTAACTTTGGTTGAATAAAACAAAGAAAACAACAAGTTAAGTCTATCTTTAGCTCTTGCCAGCTAGATATTTTGTCATTTTCTGAACTCTCTATTCCATCGGTCAACTCTTTAGTTAGTCATCAGTTACAACTATCAGTTCCATTGGTGTGACTCTAGTTAGCTTTGGGATCTCCATCGGTCAGGAAACTCTACTTTTAGCTCTTCGAGCATCTTGTGGTTTTGCTTCATCGGTCAACATTGTCTTCTGCTCATCGGGTATCACTATGAATTTTCTTATTTTCCTTTACCAATGGTGTGCACTCCATTGGTGTTGTCTATCACTTAGTGAATACTTGAAATTTATGCATTGCTGAAAGAATAACCATTATTCTATTGATTCTCTGAAGTCTTTGGCATTTTATACATGACCGTATAGATGATATCAAGTTGACATCAATGACAATACAAATCATTAACTGATTTAATGTCTTGCATTATCTTCAACTTAACATTATCAAACATTTAATCAGTTACATGTCATCAATCTCTCCCTTTGGCATTGATGGCAACATAATTATATTATCACACTATACTATTTCTAATAAAGTATGAAATACAATTTGTTGAGATTCATCAAACTACCAAACAGTTTGTTTTGATAACCGATAAAAATGTCTGACCATCAGTAAGCTCTATTTTAGCTTAGATTTGATTCTTGCACCTCCTTGTGTTTCTTGATCTGATGTGTTGCATCCTCTCCTTGTGTCAATATCTCTCCTTTGAGTGTTCTTCACATTTGATGTCTTTCTCTCTTGTCAGAAACTCTTCCTTTGTATTAACTCCTTCATACAAAATCTCTCCCTATGGATACAATCTCTTTCTATTGGAGTAATCTGATAATGGGTAGTCTTTCATCTTTTTCTGAAGACTGTGATAATATGGATAAACTCTCTCCCTTTGACAGCAATTCCAAACAAATATTTTACAAGTATCTGACATTCATGTCAAGCAATCTTTTCTCTCCATCCACAATATATTCCTTGAATTTCCCTTATCCATTAGCAATACATCAATATGTTCTGGTGCTCAGTTCTAATATATACCTATTGTATATAGATGTAGCTTTGAAGTTCATCCTTTTTGCTTGCATCAACATGAATGATATTCTAAGAATATGTAGGCTGATGCAACCTTCAGTCATTTTACTGACTGGTAGACAAGGGTTTGACCCCTAGTCTTTTTCTCAAGTACTCAAACATATCCTTGGGAAGTGGCTTGGTGAAGATATCAACCAATTGTTCTTTGGATTGCACATATTCAAGTATCACCTCTTTTTCTTGAACTTTTTCTCTTAAGTAATGATACTTGATGGCAATGTGTTTAGTTTTTGCATGCATGACTGGATTCTTGGAAATTTTTATTGTACTGGTGTTATCACAATAGATAGTCACTAGTTCTAAGATCTTCATATGCATACCTTCTAGCAACTGTTTGATCCATGCAATATTTGAGCAATTTGCAGCAGCAACAAAATATTTTTCTTCTGTAGTAGACTGTGAGATGCATCCCTACTTCTTGCTAATCCATGTGACAAGTCTGTCACCCATAAAGAATGCTCCTCTAGTTCTTCTCTTTCGGTCATCAATATTCCTAGCCCAATCAGCATCGATAAACACCTTAAGTTCAAATTTGTCTTCTCTTCTATAACACAAGATGAATTCCTCAGTATTCTTTAGATATCTTAGAATTCTTTTTACAACACTCATATGTGATTCCCTAGGGTTAGCAGAAAATCTAGCAACAATTCCCATTACATGTGCAATATCTGGTCTAGTGTGTACAACATACATGAGTTTTCCAATTATTGATCTGTACAAAGTCTGATTTACCTCTGTTGTCTTGTCTTCTTTTTTCAAATTACATCTAGTAGCCATCAGTGTTCCAATTGGTTTGGAATCTTCCATCTTGAATATTTTTAGGACCTCTTTGATGTATTTGGACTGTGTAATGAAAATACCTTCACTTTGTTGAATGATATGTAGACCAAGAATGAAATTGATCTCTCCAAACATAGACATCTCAAACTGTGTGCTCATCTCATTAGAAAATGATTTGCATAGCATATCATTGCCTCCAAATATGATGTCATCAACAAATATTTCAGCAATCAAGGTGTTAGCATTAGTATCTTCCTTTAAATAAAGATTATTGTTTTCACTAGTCTATACAAATCCAATACTTATTAGATAGGAATGAAGTCATTCATACCATGCTCTTGGAGCTTGTTTCAATCCATACAAGGCTTTGTGAAGTCTACATACCATGTTCATCTTGTCTGGATCAACAAACCTTTCTGGTTGTTCAATGTATACTTCTTCTTCAAGTATTCCATTTAGGAATGTTGGCTTGACATCCATTTGGTAGACCTTGAATCCTTTGAATGCAACATAAGAAAGTAATATTCTTACTCTTTCTAGCCTAGAAATGGGTGCAAAGGTCTCTCCATATTCTATACCTTCCTCTTGTGCATACCCTTTGCATACTATCCTTGCTTTGTTCCTTGTGACTTCTCCATTCTCATTCAACTTATTCCTGAATATCCATTTTGTACCGATGACATTCTTTTCATCTAGTCTTGGCACAAGTGACCATGTTTCATTCTTCTCAATCTGCTCAATCTCATCATTCATAGAACTTATCCATTCCTCATTATCTAGTGCAACATTAACAGATTTTGGCTCAAACTCACAAATTAAACAATTTGAGTTTAAAGACTTACTTCTTGTTCTTGTACCAACTTTCTTATCTCCTATGATCTCAACCTCTGGATGGTTCCTTCTTACATATCTTGCAAGTATAGGTACAGTTCTTTTTCTATCATCTTGATCATTATTTTGATCTTCATTTTGTACTTCATCACCTTGCACATTATCTTGATCATTTGTTGGAAATATTCAGGATTAACCAAGTTACTGAGAGGGGAGGGGTGAATCAGTAACACTTAAAACTTTAAAGTATTTCTGCACTTTTATATTCTTTAACCATTCATTCATTTAATCTACTGCAATCATGAAAATGTAATCATACATAACACATAACACAAAGATTGGTAACCCAGAAACCTTCCAAATAGAAAGTAAAACTAGGGTGGGGATGGTACCCACAAAACTTTGGTACTGCAGTATAAAGTTGGCCGGTTAAGGCTTACAATGATCACTTCTGATGATCTGCCCTGTTAAAAGCAATTTGGACTGCTAGGTCCACCTTATTAGAGGATTTACAAACATACAATGAAGTATGCACTCGGTTAAGAGATTTACAAAAGACTGTTAAGTCTACC
>MU227665.1:1833413-1861452 GCA_018584345.1 Thuja plicata
TGGTAGGGTAGAGTGTCAGGTTCCTCTTTGTAAGTGAACTTATTGTAGTCCTCTGGTTCTTTAGTGCTTTCTTGTTCATTCTTCTCTGCAAATTCATCTATCTTTACATTTGCACTTTCAATAATTTCTTTAGAGGATTTGTTTAGACATTTGTAAGCCTTGCTCTTGGTAGAATACCCTAGAAAAATTTCTTCATCACTCTTGGAGTCAATTTTTCCATTTCTATCATCTTTTAAGATATAACAATGACTGCCAAATTTTTTGAAATAACTCACATTGGGTGTGTATCCATACCATAACTCATAAGGTGTCTTCTTGGTGTCTTTCTTCAATTGTACTCTATTAAGTGTGTAAATAGAAGTACTGATAGCTTCCCTCCAGAATATTTAGGTGATGCCTTTTTCTATCATCAGTGTTCTAGCACAATCAATTATTGATCTGTTCCTTCTCTCAACAATCGCATTTTGCTGTGGTGTTCTTGGTGTAGAAACCTATCTTTTTATACCATGCTCATTAAAAAATTTAATGAATTCATCTGATATAAACTCACCTCCTCTATCTGATCTCAAACATTTTAGATCCTTACCACTTTTTTTTTGTACCATGGCCTTATACCATTTAAACATCTTGAATGCTTCAGATTTATCTTTTAGAAACATAACTGTCATCATTCTAGAGTAATCATCAACAAAGAGAATAGAGTATCTATCTCCATTATAACTCTTTGTCCTCATGGGTCCACATAAATCAGTATAGACTAATTCTAGAATTGCATCAGATGTATGGGTTTTGCTTTTGAAACTAGACTTTGTCATTTTACCTTTTTGACAGTTTTTACACATGATGTTGTCGGGCTTGGTCATTGTCGGTAAGCCTCTGACATTTCTCCTTTTTCTAATTTTCATCATGTTGTCAAAGTTCACATGACACAGTCTTTTGTGCCATAACCATATGCATTCATTTGTAGCAATCAAACAAGTGGAGTCAGTATCATTTAGATAGAATAAGTTAGCTTTTGTCTGCTCACCGGTACCAATTAGATTTCCAGATTTGTTATAGATCTTTGCCTTTTTGTTTTCAAATGCTACTTTGTGACCTGATTTATTCAACTAAGAAACACTCAATAGATTATAATTCTATCCATTTACCCAATAAGCATTCTCACACTTTATCTAGTTATTCAACATTATTGTTCCTCTACCTTCAACTGGAGAAGGTGTGTCGTTTCCCATTCTTACTGATCCACCCTTGTAGTATTCAAAGGTCTAAAACTTTTGCTTATCACCGGTCATATGATGAGTGAAACCACTATCTATGATCCAAACATCATTTTTGCTAATTTTAGATATGAGACCTATTTCTACATACCTTTCTTCATCATCATCTGAATCATCCTTTACAACCACAAACATCATCTTGATGTCTTCATTAGATTTGGTGTCAGTATCATCATCCTTACATTTTTCTAGGTAGCTGACCTTATTTCCTTTGTCCTTATAGTCTTGAGTATCTCTTCTTTCTGATTGTCGGTAGCTTCTATAATCACCTCTGTTAGACTTCTCAAAATATTTGTCATTACTTCTGCCATCTTTTCTTCTGTTAGTACATCTTGCAGAAAAATTTCCAATCTCTTTGCAATTAAAACAAACAAGTGGTAATTTACCTTTGCATTTACCTTTGCCTCTCTGCATTCTTCTAGCCGTAAATGCTTCTATTTTATCAAGATCATCTTCTTCATTTTCACTATCACTATCTTTTCTCATAGTGTTTTTGTGACCTGATTTACTTATTCTCATAGGAGTTTTGAATGCATACTCTATGTTTGGTAAGACACTATTATCGAAGTTATTCATCTCAAATGAAATCAGTCTTCCAATTAAACTATCTAGAGTAACATTGCTATTTTCTATTTCTCTCATTTCTTGAATGGTAGATACTGTAATAGCATAAGTAGGCAGTACGGTTCTTAGAATTTTACTTACCACTGTATCTTCTTCCAGTACACCTCCAACTCCTCAGATAGCATTGAATACCTCTTTAATTCTTGTGTTGTAATGAGTGATGTTTTCTCCTTCTTTCATTTTGAGATCATCAAACTTTCCTCTAAGGATTTTTGCCTTGGCTCTCAAAACATTTTTTTCACCACCATGTACAAGTTTTAAGTTATCCCACATTTGCTTTGCAGTTTTGCATTCTTTGACATCTTCAAATTTAGCATCAGAGAGTGAGGAAGCAAGCTCTATCATCATGCCATTATGTTCATTCTTCTCTCTCATTTGTTCAACTGTTGGTGCTCCTGTGGGCAACACATATTCAATTTCAAAGAATTGAGTAACATCATTACCAATACCTGATAAGTGGAGTCTTATCCTGCTTTTCCATGAGGAAAAATTATCTTTGTTCAATTTGGGCACATCTCATCTGTTCATCTTGTGATCTTTGACTTAGGTCTTGAAACATCCCTTCTAGGCACACAAGCTCTTATACCAATTGTTAGTAATAACTGAGAGGGGGGGGGGGGGTGAATTAGTGGCCTCAAAAACTTATCCTTAATCTAACCACCAATCAAATAAATCTCAGATTATTATGTCCCTACAAGATGCATGCCATGAAATACTTATAATGATTAATTGTCTATCAGTTTACCTTGTCTGTCCTTATTCTCCTTGATTACCGATAAGTAGTATAACTATTTACTAAAATATAGTAAATATGCAGAGTATACCGATAAATCTAGTTTTAACTACGTCAAATACAAAACAATAAAGAAATGAATCATACATACATAACACATGAATTTTTAATGTGGAAACCCTGTTAAGGGAAAAAACTACTGGAACCGATACCCCAAATTTTCACTCTACTGAAGTGAGCCCTATTAAGAGCCAACCCTGTTAAAGGTTACAAACACACTGTTAGGTGTGACCTTGTTGGAGGATTTTACACATATAGGTTGTCACTTAGTATCAGGCATCTAATGTTGCCATCCTTGAATCAGCCTCTCTCTTAGACTGTCAATAGGCTTCGGGCATATCCAATGATACTTTCATGAATCAACCTTTTTGGCACTCCTTGGTATGTACCTCAATATATAGAAGATTGTTAAGTCATGCTCTGTTAAGAGACCTGATGCTTCAATGGTTATACTAAAACAAAATGACCTGTTTCTAATGCAACTTGAATTGCAGATTTTAAGATCTATTTAAGTACATTACCTCTCTGATCAATGTATCAATTCAATTCTTTTGTGCTCCATACTTTCTACTCTGTGATGCTATGTTCACTATTCATTAGTGTCTGCATAATTCCTTAGCTCTACTTCAGCTTGATTGATCAGTACTGCATGAAGTTGTTCTTCATTAGTTTCTTTTTGGCATCCAGTTTCTATTCACTCCCCTTAATCCCTTTTCATGTGATATGAAAATGAATTAAACTTGTCTCTTATATAGACATGATATTCACTATTTCTTGATTCTTGATTCTTTGCATGAAAAACAATCTAGCCAATTTTGATTCAAAGCATAACTCTTGATTTATCTCGTAGTTATCTATATGCCAACTATACAAATCTCCTTTAAATCAATCACTTAACTTTGGTCAAATAAAACATAGAAAAGAACCAGTTAAGTCTATCTTTATCTCTTTCCAGCTAGATATTTTGTCATATTCTAAACTCTCTGTTCCATCGGTCAACTCTTTAGTTAGTCGTCAGTTACAACTATCAGTTCCATCGGTGTGACTCTAGTTAGCTTTGGGATCTCTGTCAGTTGGGAAACTCTACTTTCAGCTCGTCGGGAATCCTATGGTTTTGCTTCATCAGTCAACATTGTCTTCTACTTTTTGGGTATCACTGTGACTTTTCTTCTTTGCCTTTACCAATGGTGTGCACTCTGTCGATGTTGTTTGTCACTTAGTGAATACTTGAATTTTATGCATTGTTGAAAGCATAACCTTTGTTCCATCGATTCTCTGAAGTCTTTGGCATTTTATACATGACTGTACAGATGAGATCAAGTTGACATCAATGAAAATAAAAATCATTAACTAATTTAATGCCTTGCATTATCTTCAACTTAACATTATCAAACATTTAATCAGTTACATGTCATCACTTCATGTGTATACAAATGCAGATTGGGCAGGTTGTGTTGATGATAGAAAGAGTACCTCAGGAGGAGAAGTATTTCTTGGAGATAGGTTGGTTAGTTAGACAAGAAAGAAGAAAAATTGTATCTCTTAGTCGACAACAGAAGCTGAGTATGTTGCAGCAAAATTGAATTGTTCAAAATGGTTTGGATCAAACATATGATTAAAGACTTTGGTATTCAGATTGATTATCCTATTGTTATTCACTATGATAAAACTAGCACTATCAATATGTCAAAGAAACCTATGATGCACACAAAGACAAAACAAGTTGAGATCAAATATCATTTTCTAAGAGAAACAGTTGTAGACAAATAAGTAAAGTTGGATTATGTGAGTACTAAAGAACAGTTAGCAGACATTTTTACAAAGCCTTTATCAAAAGATACTTTTGAGTATCTCAGGAAGAAGCTGGGAGTAATTCCCTTTCTTGAATCTTATTAGAACTTGCAGCAAGAGCATCAGTCCTTGGTGGCTAATGAGTGGTTGACTACTCTACTTCTGGAGTAGTACCCGTGCTTAATTGTTTTTGGCACCCTTTTCCATTGATGCCAAAGGGGGAGTATATAGTTAGGGGGAGAATATACTCTGGGAGAGTATACAGTAATAAAAAATATAGTAATAAGAGATGTAACAATTAAGAGGAGCTTCTAATGAGGATATTGAGAAGATTGTAAAAAGAAGGAAGATACTTTGGGTTGATGGTGTTTTTCATATCATATGTTTCCATCAATGTCAAAGGGGGAGATTGTTGGAGATTTGTTTCTGTGCAAATAGTTGATTGTATATTTGCCATTGATGACAACATATAATATACAATAGTTTCATGGGAGCAATTATCAGTACAGATATTCTGGAGCCTTGCACATTTACATCTATGTTGTAGACATGTTCTAGATGTTATGTTCATACATGCAGATTCAGAAATGCAATTTCAGTTGAGTTATGTTAATCTATTTTGGTAGTTACAGTTTCTGGAGATTATCTATAAAGAGCCGACTTATTTACATTGTTTCTTGAGTTGCACCTACCTTTGGGATATGTGTGTTTTTATTCATGTTTAGTTATGAGTTAATGATTATTATCCAAAGGCGCTAAACATGTTTTAACATAAGTGTGATGTTTGAGTTAATTTGGTAGAGCCAACTATGTGAAGTGACACATCTATTCATTTTGAGTTGAGCGTTCCTAAATTTGATTGTGTGCTTAGTAAAGCTAACAAGCAAATTAATGAAGTGTTTCCTACAACCATCATGACCTTATCCTTGTGGAAGATACTTATAGTAGTTTGTTGCCCCACTTTTGGTCAGCATACCTTTAGAAAAAAGTGGATGTTCAAGGTGTAGTAGTGGTCCTGAAAGCTTCATATGAGTCCTGGGTCTAATTCTAGCTATCCCTTAGGATAGGAGAACTTTACCAGATTTCCCCTTTTTGATTTCTCTCTTTTGGGAGCCGGAGGGAATCTATATTTGAAATGTGTTTTCATTGGGTAGGTTAAGTTCCCAATCCGATAAAGGTCATGGTTCAAAGATTTCTAACATCATTTTTACATGCAACTGAAGTATTTAGCCATAACTCTTCATTTTGCAGCTTGGCAGAAAATTGGGTTTGGGCTTCTCCACCAGTGGAAAAGCATCAGCAGGGTGCATATTCTACCGACGACTACTAAGTGATGACTCAATAGGAAGTGCAGTTCTAAAAATGTATCCATTAATCTTAGAAGGACTGCGGTGTTGAAACTACACCTCTACAAGTCAAGATGAATGATTAAATAGAAAGAAATCTAAGAAATAAGTCTAAAGGTGGAAAAGCAGAAAATGGCTTCTCCACTATTCCAACAAGCAGGTTTTGACCCATGGAGTACGTTTTCTGCCAAGCCATTAAAATGAAGTGATTTTGAGGAAGAATATATCTCATAAAGAATCTAAGATATAAAGAAGGCAGATGAAATAAACACATGCCATTTTGGCACCCTGATAGACTAAATTTCCCCTTTGGTGGATTTTGAACCAAGAGCACTCCAAAAGCACTTCTCCACCCAAAGGAGAAGTGGAAAAGTAATTTTATGCTACCTCATAAAATTTACCGTTGCGGTTACTAAAAGTGAAAAGACATTTCTTAACTGTCCATAAGAGCAAAGTAATTAATTCAAATAAAGTCATTTTATTTCATAACAGACTGTTTCATTAATGTTGAGGTATTTTCATTCATGTGGTGTGGCAAGTCGGTTGTTAAACTGTAAGAAATCAAAAGTTATAAGATCAGTTGGAGATTGCCAATAGGAGCTACTATTCATTTAACAAATTGTTTGAACTTGAAGCCTTTGATATTGGTTGTTCTTTGACCCTGCATTCTCGAGAGATATTCTTCATTCCCAAATCAAATCATTTGAAGTATGGCTTCCATATTCATGGGAGTTGACAGAATGAACATCATTACTTCTGAATGGTATAAGATTTCAGATATGTCTCTAAAGTTCTTTGATATGTAGAACTTTTAGAACAAACTAAAAGTGGACCAGATGCATCCCATCACTGAGAAACTAAAGGAGAGTGGATTAGTTGAAGTTGCTAGTTTTCCTGTTCCTATTCAAGCCCCATAATTGATCTGGGAATACATCACTCGATACAACCCAGATACCAGGCAAATCCTCTTGCCCAATGATATGGTGTTTCTATTCATTGATAGAGAATCATTTTAGAACTTGCTTTGCATCCTAGAGAAAGCTTAGTATTCAGAAATGACATATAGTCGGGCGGGGACTAAATATATTGCTAAAAATTCAATTTGGCAGATGGAGATAATGAAAGCATGGTTTCAAGAGCCCAAGAGTGCCAAAGGGAAGATGCCAAAGACACTATATGGCACTAATCTAAAGCCAGAGATCATAGACATTCTGGTGCTACTCCACAGGATCAAAGGTGAGACTGAGGCACTCAATTTTGCTGAGCATCACTTCTTCCTAGTTTAGGTAATCTATTCCCAACACCTCTTCATTGATTGGGCCCTTATGGTAAGTAAAAACCTCTCGAAGGCCCTAGATAGAGCTAAGCACCAGAGTGAATTTTATGTCTTCAGTCCTTTTGTATATTCTGGAAACAATACAAATTTGGCCAGGGCTTCCTAGATTAGAATAATTTCTTGATGATGTTAAGAGTTACAAATTTTTCCCCTCTTTGCAATTGCACAATAGTTATGCAGAATATCTTTGGGTTAATGATGCGTTTACAATGAGATTGTGCAGGGAGCTACAAGGCTATCAATAAAGGAGATTCTCTCCCAAAGCCATGGCTTTTATCAGCCAATTTGGATGTTATTTTATTCAATTCAGATATTTATCATACCTTCATCTTGCAGGTTTTGACGACTTCCCTTTGAAGCTGCCCAGATATCCTACGTATATGATCTTGCTGGTAGAGGAGATGAGGCAAGCACTACAAGTGAATTTGATCTGTGCTGATTCTAGGAAGAAAGGCTACGATTCCCCATGACTATCAGAGCCTACAGTTGTGTGTCCCAGTCTGAGGCAAAGAATGTTCTAAAGGAATTCTCCAAGAGGTTTTCATTAGAAACCTATGATGTTCTAAGGCCACAATATGATCTAGTTAATTATGCTCATGATTACCTACAAATGAGCCAAGCTATCCACCATCTAGATGACATTGAAGACTACTGGGCCAATTGTAGAGATGATCTGGAGAGCAGAGACAAATTTTATGCCAAATTAACCATTGAACAAATCAAAATGTTCAAGGTCAATTTTGTAGTTGAGGGGCTACTAGATGATAGCCAACACATGTATGATAATACCTATCTCGAGAAGATCAAACCTCTCTCACTTAGTTCTGAGCCCATTTTAGATCAAGCCGTTAGTGACCTTTAGACTCTAATGAGTGGTATTTATAAGAGGATAGAGCAGTGGGTTGAATAGAAGGCAAGAAGAAGGAAGAGGTCAGAAAGGAAGCCTCCTACTCAAAGGACCCTAGAAAAGGATACTTCCAATATTGCAACAACTTCTTTGGTGGTACCTCCAACTATGACCAAGAGTTCATCTCAACCAGCTGGGGGAGGTGATGAACCTCTAGAAAAAGAATTTTAAATAAAGAAGACTTGTGGAGGAGGTCCTCTTCCAAATATTGGAACAATAGAGGAACCCACCAAAGGTGTGGAACCAGAGCAGCCAGCTAAAGTAGTCACTATAGATGTACTAGTTGGCACTTCAACCCAAGATTCTCCAAGGCGAGGGTCCCCTATCATAGTAGAAGTGGGTGAAGGTAGTCCTTCAACCATAGAATCAGAAGAAGAGGCTAGGAAAAAGAAGAAGGTTGCATCAGTAGCCAAATTGGTGTCCTCTTCTCCTACCTCGGTTAATCCATTTGCTTCTAGACCAAAGGCTATGCCCCTAGTCATAAGGAAGTTTTTCATTGAGGAGTTGGTTTCTGCCAACAAAGTTACTAGCGTAGAGTCATGGATAGAAGATACTTTGGAACGCAAGAGGAACAGGGTGGAAGAAGGAATTTCTAGCAAAGACACTCTATCATGAGCCATTCAGCCCAAGGTCACTACGAGCAAACATAAGAAAGTAAAGATGATGTCTACTCTAGGTCATGACCCTAAGACTGGACACTTCACTATGGATGTGGCCAAGCCAACTAAGGAAGGTGGATTCGAGGATATGACCTCCCCAAAATTTCAGTTGAAGTCATTTGATATGGGGTTGGCTTGTCATGACACCAAGGTGGACTGGTGCAAATCTAATAATGTGGTGATAGAGGAAGAACTTGAGGAGCTCAAGATTGCCAAGATTCAACTAAAGGCAGAAGTGGCTGAGCTAACCAATTTCATAAGACAACTCCTCACTCTAATTACAAGCATCCCCAGCACCCAAACCACCTTTGATCCTAGTGTGGTGGAGAATAAAGCTGTATTAGCCAAGTTGAAAGAGGATAGGCACTTCACATAGATCAGCAAGGGATGGGTCAGAAATAACATTGAGAAGAACTTGCAAACTCTCGCATCTGAGAGAGTGAAGTGTCAGGAGTGCATAGTGATGTTCCATGTAGTAGTAAAGATGAAGACCAAAGAGGTTTTGAAAGCCAAGATTCTACAAAAGGGAGATGAACCTCTAATCGAGTGACTTCAAAGTATAGAGTTCAAAATCAAAATTATCATCTAGGCTGAGATGGGGCTGCAGCAAGTAGATGTTAAGGTCAAGGAAGAATAGAGCAAAGACTTTGAGATTCTTCAAGGTTTGCACACAGAATCAAAGATGAGTGGGAAAGGAAAAGAAATGATAGGATTGGTCAATATGCAAAAATGATTTTTTGATTATGTGGACAAGCAGTCAGAGCCATCTTCCACCAATTTGGATAGAGTGCCAGAGCTCCAGCAGTTGAGTGGATGTATTTATAAGTCCATGGAAGAATTGAAGGATCAGATAGATTCCATTAAGAGTCTAGCTAAGGAGCATTCCAGATGGCTCATCCAAGACACCAATGTCCATGTTAATAGACATGAAGAGCTTATTAGTGTTATCACAGCTACCACTACATATAGGGATAAATTAGGCAAAGCGAATGAAACTAAAGCTTGAATAGATTCTCTCTTTGTGCCAAATTTTGATTAATGTTGTAATGGATAAACCTTTGGTTATCATTTCTGGTTGGGGAAGTTGAACCATTTTGGTTACCCCTCTTTTTGTAATGGCCCAATCTGGGAATCTATATGTACTTTTTCCAAAATCAATACAAAGGTCAGCTAAATTTTAGTGTGAAAGATAGCATTTTGCTGAGTCAATTGAGTGTGTTTGAATGCCATTTCTTTAACTGTTCCATTGCATTTCATTTGTCTTTATTTTGAGTTTGAATGTTTCTTTGAAGTTAGATTTGTAATTTGTATTCGAACCAAATTTTTGTATTATGATTTGATATAGTTAATTTAGGGGAAGATCCATTGTTATCCTAAGTTGGGAAACATTTCTTCAAAATAGATTGATCCTTTAGCTTTTCCTCATTAATCTCTAGTTTTGTATTTGCATTTTTCAATAGAATTTCATGCATTACCAATTTTGGGAGTTAATCTGATTGATGAAATCTCAGAGTTGGCTAGATTTAAAGTTGAATTCACCCCACCTAAGCTATTTCTCATCTAGTTTTAGCTTGGTTTACCTCTTCTATTCTCAGGTCAAGAACATACCCCTGTTAGATTAGGAAATATCAAGATTCATTGAAAATCATTCATATAAGGGAGTTGTACCTTCAAATTCAGAGGGAAATTGGTTTTTCAGTAACAATTTTCCAATTGTTGTATTCAATTATTCTTAAGCATTTTGGGTATTTTAGAGTTAAATTCAAAAGAACAATCTGTTTACCAATAGATTTTTGACGACTTTGGTGGGGATACGAATAGTCATTATAACCAGAAGCATATCATGTAGAAAGATGGTGCTTCCCCATGAAAACATAGTTCCTGTGCTCCAACCAAATCTTGGATTCCAAGACTATCAAGAGGACCTCATCTCCTTGTTGAACACTTTTGTGTGGAGATACAGAAGAGATACAGATCACTATAGGAATGCTAGTCAAGTTATTGAAAAAGAAGAAACTAGGGTAGAAGCACTTAAAATAGTCATCAGAAGGAGAAATCTAAGAAGGGCACAACACTGAGAAGAGCGTGAAGCTAGGCTATAGAATTAGTTGAAAATCTGGAGCCTGAAAGGTTTCTCAGGAGTACAAGGAAAGAAGGTAGCACATACCCAATCTTTGAAAGACTTGCGAATATTAAATTTTCTCTTTTAGAAGTACGTCATTGAGGAAATAGAACCACAAGGAGCCAGAGTAGACCTTCTTCACCTCCTAAGAAAACTACTTAGTTGTCCACCACTTGCCAAGTATTAACTTTACATGGAGTAGTTTCCCCTCCAGTTATCAATCTTATGCCCTATCTACCTTAAGTAGCTATGGCACTTCCTTGGGCTGCTGTAGTTGGACCTTTGTAGTTAGCAGCATATAATCCTCTCCCTTTGGGTTCTAGAAAGAACTTTCCCAAATTTTCTAGAGATGGGAAAGTATCTACAGACGAGCACATTGCTGCCTTCTTTGCTTCAGTCAATATCCTAGCAGTACGAGAGGAGGATGTGGTCGTCAGACTATTTGTTGAGACCCTCATTGAGGGTGTCGCCGATTGGTTTCACCATTTACCTAATTCGTCCATCCCTGATTGGGCTTCCATAAGAGTTTCCTTTGAAAGAAGGTTTAAAATTGCTGAAGATGAGCATGCCCTATTGACGCAATTAACTTCCATCAATAAAGAAACCTCTATTAGTATGAGGGATTTTATAGCTAAATTCAACAAGCTTGTAAATCATATTCCAATAGCTGACAGTGCTATGGTGGGAAATTTGAAAACATTATTCATAAGCGCTATGCCACCGGACATCAATTATGATCTAGGAAGGGTGAACCCTGTAGATTTGGATGCCACATAGAGAACTATTGTAGAACTTGAGGACCATATGATCTCATTCAGGAAATGGAAAAGAGAGATACAATCTAGGACCAGTAGTAGCAATACTACATCATCAGGTGAGATGATTGAAAAATTGTCCAATGAATTCATTTCCTTCAAGAGGCAACTTCCCAGATTTAATAATCCCTACTAGAAAAACTTTCAGGATCAGCCTAGGAGAAATAATGAGGGGAGGAATTCCGATGGAAAGGCATTATAATTAACTGCTCCACCACAGAGGCTAGCTATAGAAGCTCCTCCTAAAAAAGGAAACATGTGTGCCTTCCACCTAACTACCGATCATGATGGAGAGAGCTTCCTCGATGTAGCTCGTGCTTGGAAAATGTATCAAACTGATGAGTGGAATGCTGGAGTGTCTAGAGCTGAACCAGATTTATACTCGCATGGCGACTCTGACAACTTATATTTAGAGTATGAATCAGATTCAGAGAAAGAAGCAACATGTTACGCTACCATAGACGGGACCTCTTATACAGTCTTGACCCAAAGTCAAAAGGATAAAATCCCTGCTTCAACAACTCCACTTAAAAACAACAAGGCATCTACCTCCTATTCTAAGGAAGCCAATCAAGGAGTGAGAATTCTACAACCAAGTAAGGAGAAAAGATATTTTGACATTACTCAATTTTGTAGAGATTCCAGAATTCAAATTTCTCCTATAGACTACCTTAAGTCTAATCCCATAGAACTGCAAAAGCTAGTAGATTACTGTAAAGAAGGGAATCCAGTGTTAAACCAAAATGTCATGAATACTATAGAAAATGAGTCTATATTTGCAGAACCAAATAAGCAAGGAGAACCTTCTATTTTGGCCACCTTCCCGGGCCAAAATCCTAACCCATTCTATGTGTTATTATATATTAATGGTTGCAAGTTAAGCAATTGCATAATAGACTCTGGAGCCTCAGATAATGTCATGCCATCAATTGTAGCTAAAGCTCTAGGACTTACCCTCACTAAAGCCCATGGTAGATGTTACTCTATCAATTCCAAGCAAGTACCTCTGGTTGGTCAAATTAAATATGCCCAAGTGGTCCTGGTGGCACACCCTGAGAAGAAGATGTTGCTAACAATCCTTGTTGTTGATATACCTACTAGTTATAGTTTACTGTTAAGTAGGAGTTTTTGCAGAGACCTTGGAGGGGAGATAAAGCTGGATTGGTCTCAAGATTTAATCCCAGTAGGCAATAAAAGGATTAAACTAGTCTCAGAGGAGAAAGCTAAGTTTACAGTACTGAAATCTGATGACCCTAAAGCCCAAATTCTATATCAAGAATTGGAATTTGGTAACTATATGTTGTTTACTAATGTCCACAATGAGGAAATGGAATCTGGGGAAGAGGAAAAGCAGTTTTCTACCGAAGAAATACCACCACAGATCTGGATCCTTGAATTTGATGGTAGTTGTGCATCTTTAGGATCTGGTGCAGGTGTGGTCTTGATATCACTAGATGGATTTTGCAAACACATGGCTTATAAATTTGAGTTTGGGAACACCAACAATACTATCGAGTATGAAGCCCTCCTATTAGGGATTATTGCCACAAAGGAAAAAGGTGTGAAAATCTTGAGAGCTCATGGTGATGTTGAGCTGATCGTGCATCAAGTAAAGAATCAATACTCTATAAAAAATCACAGATTAAAAAATTATAGAAACAGAGTATGGATGAAATAGAGGCACTAGATGCATTCTTTATTGAATCTGTGCTAAGAGAATTAAACTCCAAGGCAAACTCCTTGGCCGTGTCAGCTTTGCTACTCCTCCCTCACCTAGAATTTGAAGATAAGAAGTACCAAGTGGAGATTGTATATCGACCATCTGTGTCAGCTAATGTAGAAGATTGGCAAGTGTTTGAAGATGACCATAACCTCCTTCTCTTCCTGGAAAGTGGTGGTAGCTTCCATAAAGATGTCCCTAATAGAAATAAAGGAGACCGTCAGGACAAGCAAAAGAAAGATAAATCTGATGTCATCTGGTTACAAGGTAACATTATTCCCCCACATTTGGTCACTCTTGAGAAGCTTTTCAATAGGCATGACACCTTTGTTAAGAAGAAGAGAATTGAGAGAGGTCCTACCACTAGTGAATATGAGGGGATGAATATAGGAAATGAGAAGGATCCAAAGATGATTAACATTGGGAAATGCTGCACTAAAAATAAGAAGGAAGAGAGCAGGAAACTCTTCCTAGAATACCAAGATGTTTTTTCCTAGAGTTATGAAGATTTGAAAAGTTTTATGAATGGGAAATTCAAACACCAGATTCCTTTGAAACCTGAGGCAACTCCATTCAGACAAAAACAAAGGAATTACAACCCCAAAGTTGTTGATTCTATATTCAAGGAAGTTGATAAAATTCTCAAAGCAAGGATCATATACCCTATCCACCATTCTACCTGGGTAGCAAATATAGTGCTAGTGAGGAAGAAGAATAGAGAAATAAGAATCTGTGTTGATTTCAGAAACCTTAATCAATCCTCCTTGAAGGAAAATTACGCACTGCCCAATATGGATCATCTTTTGTAGATCGTGGCTAGAGTTGAAATGATGTCCATGTTAGATAGCTTCTCAAGGTATAACCAGATTGAAGTTGAGAAAGAAGATCAGCATAAAATGGCTTTCACTATTCCATGGGGCACCTTCGCATACCATAGGATGCCATTCAAGTTAATCAATGCTGGGGTTACCTTTCAGAGAGGCATGGAACTTTCCTTCAGTGATATGAAGAATAAAATCATTGGTATGTATCTGGATGACCTTACTGTATTCTCCAAGAAAAGAGTAGATCACATAAACAATTTAAGAAGACAAGATTTCATTGAATCCTAAGAAGTCAGTTTTCTGTGTAACTAAGGAGAAATTTATGGGCCAGATTGTCTCCCAAGAAGGCATAAGGATCAACTAAGAAAGAGTAAGAGGCATCCAACAATTGAGTTTACGTATGAACAAAACTGGAGTGAAATCATTTTTCAGTCAAGTAAACATTCTCAAGAGATTCGTTTTAGATTTCTCTAAGATTACCAAATGCATAGTTGACATGGTGAAAGGAAATGTGAGTTTCAAGTGGAACGACCCTGGTAAACAAGCCTTCAAAAGCATAAAAAATTCCATAGCCAATGCTCTCATGTTATGCCACCCAGATTATAAGAAAGATTTCATAATCTATTGTTACTCTTCTGAACATACTCTATTAGCCATTCTCATGCAGGAGAATGAAGAGGGAATTCAAGCTCCCGTTGCCTTTATGAGAACACCTCTGAAAGATCATGAGTTGAGATACTCCTAGGCTGAAAATCATGCTTTCACAATTGTAAAGGCTTTAAATAATTTCAGATTCTATATTCTACACTCACACTCTCTTGTGTATGTACCTGATATTGCAGTAAAAAGCATCCTAACTCAATAGGATGTAGGATGTAACAACAGAGGAGCATGGGTAGCTTAAACCCAAGAATATGAAACAGAGATTAAGCCCACCAAGCTAGTGAGGGGAAATGCACTGTGCAAGGCAATGGTGAAGAACCAAACAAATGAAGACCCAGAAGCGGTACACTTGGTTTTGGTAGTAAGTATGCAAGACCTTTGGTTTGAAAATATCATGTATTTACTAACATATAGTGAATGCCCTGAAGGGTTAACCCCTAAGAAAAAGAGGGAACTGAAACTAAAAGCTTCTAACTATGTAATTTGGGAGGATAGATTGTATAAAATATCTATAGACGGAACTTTTCTCCGGTGTGTCGACAGACAACAGCAAGAGAAGTTTTTAAAGGTATTTCATGATAAAGCTTGTGGAGGACACTTCTCCTCATCAACCACTGCATTCAAGATTTTAAGATAGTGTTATTACTGGCCAAGAATGTTTAGAGATGCATACCACTAGGTAGCAAGGTGTGAGAAATACAAAATGTTTACAGGAAAGCCACAGTTGGCAGCACTACCTCTGAGACCAGTGGTAATTGAAGGTCCTTTTCAGCAATGGTGTCTTGATTTTATTGGTCCTATAAACCCCACGTCTAGTGCAGGTCATACCTACATAATCACTGTGACTCATTACTTCACAAAATGGGTGGAGGAAAAAGAAACCAAGAGAACTAATTCAGAAGTAGTATGTGAGTTTATCAAAGAAAACATTCTGGTAAGATTCGGTGTGCCCATTAAGTTAGTTATGGAAAATGCCTCCTACTTTTATTCTCAAGAAATTATGGAATTTTGCTTTGAGTATGGCATCATGATCAGTCACTCATCTGATTATTTTCCTCAAGGGAATGGTCAAGCGGAATCTAGCAATAAAAATTTGGTAATCATCATGAAAAATCTTGTAGCAGACCACTAGAAAACTTGGCACAAGAAGATCTATGAAGCCGTCTGGAAGATAGAGTGACTCCTAAAAGAGCCATTGGTGTATCTCCTTTTGAACTCATTTATGGGGTAGAAGCCAGTCTTCCATTACCATTAGAGTTAGCTACTTGCAAACTAAGGACAACAGTAGAGGATAGCATATATGAAGATGGTTTAGAAAGAGGATTTTGTACCTGAGAAAATTGGAAGAAGAAAGGGAGAAAATGGTTGATCATATCACACAACATCAAATGCATGTGAAGAACTTGTTTGATAAAAAGAGAAGACCTCAAAAATTTATGGAGGGAGACATGGTGCTATTGTGGGGCAAGCGTAGGGTACCCAAAGGCATGCACAAAAAATTTGAAACACTATGGAAAGGACCTTTCAAGATCCATCAAGCGTGTGAGAAGAATTCTTTTAAATTCATATATCCAGATGGTGAAACACTACCCTTGACATATAATGGTCAGGATTTGAAACTCTACCAGATCTAAATTGAAAACAGGTAACCCCTGTATTGTACCATAGTTACGTTTAGTTCCTATTTTTTTTTTCCTAGTTAGGTTTCCTTTCTGCTTTCCTTTTCGTGTCTTGCTTTAGTTTTGTTGTGAGCCGCCTTTTATTGAGCCTTGCAAAACCAGAGACTTGAGTTCCTTGCTTGGACATGTGAATGTCCAAGTCCCTAGATAGAGCCAGCTATTGCCCCACTTTTGGTCTACATACCTTTAGACAAAAGTGGATGTTCAAGGTGTAGTAGTGGTCCTGAAAGCTTCATGTGAGTCCTGGGTCTAAGTCTTGCTATCCCCTTAGGATAGGAGACCTTTACCGGATTTCCTCTTTTTGATTTCTCTCTTTTGTGAGCCGGAGGGAGTCTGTATTTGAAATCTATTTTCATTGGGTAGGTTAAGTTCCCAATCCAGTAAAGTCCATGGTTCAAAGATTTATAACATTATTTCTACATGCAACTGAAGTATTTAGCCATAACTCTTCATTTTGCAGCTTGGTGGAAAATTGGGTTTGAGCTTCTCCACTGGCAGAAAAGTATTAGCAGGGTGCATCTTTTGTCGATGAATACTAAGTGATGTCTCAGTAGGAAGTGTAGTTCTAAAAATGGATCCCTTAAGCTTAGAAGGACTGTGGTGTCAGAACTACACCTCTACAAGTCAAGAGGAATGATTAAATAGAAAGAAATCTAAGAAATAAGTCTAAAGGTGGAAAATGGCTTCTCCACTACTCCAATAGGCGAGGATCGACCCATGGAGTATGTTTTCTACCAAGCCATTAAAATGAAGTGATTCTAAGGAAGAATCTATCTCATAAAGAATCTAAGATATAAAGAAGGCAGATGAAATCAACACATGCCATTTTGGCTCCCTGACAGACCAAATTTCCCCTTTTGGCAGATTTTGAACTGAGAGCACTCCAAAAGTATTTCTCCACCCAAAGGAGAAGTGGAAAAGTAAAAGTTACCATTGCGGTTACTAAAAGTGAAAAGACATTTCTTAACGGCCCGTAAGAGCAAAGTAATTAATTCAAATAAAGCTATTTTACTTCATAACGGATTGTTTCATTAATGTTGAGGTCTTTTCATTCATATGGAGCAGGAAGTAGGCCATTAAATAGTAAGAATTCAAAAGTTATAAGATCAGTTGGAGATTTCCAACAAGAGCAACCATTCGTTTAACAAATTGTTTGAACTTGAAGCCTTTGATATTGGTTGTTCTTTGACCCAGCATTCTCGAGAGATATTCTTCATTCCTGAATCAAATCATTTGAAGTATGGCTTCTAGATTCATGGGATTTGATGGAATGAATGGCATTACTTCTGAATGGCATAAGATTTCAGATATGTCTCTGAAGTTCTTTGATATGCACAACTTTTAGAACAGACTAAAAGTGGACTAGATGCATCCCATCACTGAGAAACTGAAGGAGAGTAGATTAGTTGAAGCCGCTGGTTTTCTCGTGGTTGTTCAAGCCCTAGAATTTATCTGGGAATGCATCGCTTGATACAATCGACATACCAGGCAAATCCTCTTGCCCAATGATACGGTGTTGCTATCCATTGATAGAGAATTGGTCCAGAACTCACTTCACATCCCAGAGCAAGCTGAGTATTCAAAAATGACATACAGTCGGTGGGTGACTGAATATATCACCAAAAAGTCAATTTGGAAGAAAGAGATAATTAAAGCATGGTTTCAAGAGCCCAAGAGTGCCAAAGGGAAGCTGCTAGTGACACTATATGGCACTAATTTGAAGCCAAAGGTCATATACATTCTGGTGCTACTCCATAGGATCAGAGGTGAGAGTGAGGCACTCAATTTTGTTGATCATCACTTCTTCCTGGTTCAGGTAATCTATTCCCAACACCACTTCATTGATTGGTCCTTTGGTAAGTGAAAACCTCTCAGAGGCCCTAGATAGAGCTAAGCACTAGAATGAATTTTATATGTCTTTAGTCCTTTTGTATATTCTGGAAACAATCCCAATTTGGCCAAGGCTTCCTAGCTTAGAGGAATTTCCTAATGATGTTAAGAGTTACAAATTTTTCCCCTCTTTGCAATTGCACAACAGTTATGCAAAATATCTTCAAGTTAATGATGTGTTTACAATGAGATTGTGTAGGGAGCTACAAGGTTGTCCAAAAAGGAGATTCTCTCCTAAAGCTATGGCTTTTATCAACCAATTTGGATGCTATTTTATTCAATTTGGAGATTTCTCATACCTTTGTCTTGCAGGTTTTGACGACTTCCCTTTGAAGTTGCCTAGATATCCTATGGACATGATCATGCTGGTAGAGGTGATTAGGCAAGAACTGCAAGTGAATTTGATCTATGTTGATTCCAGGAAGAAAGGCTATGACTTCCCCATGACTATCGAAGCCTACATTTGTGCGCCCCGGTCTAAGGAAAAGAATGTTCTAAAGGCATTCTCCAAGAGGTTTTCATTGGAAACCTATAATGTTCTGAGGCCACAATATGATCCAGTTGATTATGCTCATGATTACCTACAAATGAGCTAAGCTATCCACCATGTAGATGACATTGAAGACTAGTGGTCTAATTGTAGAGATGATCTAGAGAGCAGAGATAGATTTTATGCTAGATTAACCATTGAACAAATCAAAAAGTTCAAGGTCAATTTTGCAGTTGAGGGGCTACTATATGATAGCCAGCACATGTATGATAATACCTATCTCTAGAAGATCAAACCTCTCTCCATCAGTTCCGAACCCATGTTAGATCAAGCCGTCGGTGACTTGTAGACTCTAATGATTGGTATTTATAAGAGGACAAAGCTGTGGGTTGAATGGATGGCAAGAAGAAGGAAAAGGTCAGAAAAGAATCCTCCTACTCAAAGGACCCCAACAAAGGATACTTCCAACATTGCAACAACTTCTTTGGTGGTATCCCCAACTATGACCAAGAGTTTGTCTTAACCAGCTAGGGGAGGTGACGAACCTCCAGAAAAAGAAGTTCAAACAAGGAAGACTTGTGGAGGAGGTCCACTTCCAAATATTGGAACAACAGAGGAACCCACCAAAGGTGCAAAACCAGATCAGCCAGCTAAAGAAGTCACTATAGATGTACCGGTTGGCACTTCAATCCAAGATTCTCCAAGGCAAGGGTCCCCTATCATAGTAGAAGTGGGTGAAGATACTCCTTCAACCACAGAATCAAAAGAAGAGGCTAGTAAAAATTAGAAGGTTGCTTCAGTAGCCAAATTGGTATCCTCTTCTCCTACCTTGGTAAATCCATTTGCTTCTAGACCAAAGGCTATGCCCCCAATCATAAGGAATTTGTTCATTGAGGAGTTGGTTTCTAAAAAAAAAGTTACTAGCGTAGAGTCATGGATAGAAAATACTCTAGAATGCAAGAGGAAGAGGGCAGAATAAGGAATTTCCAGCAAAGACACTCTGTCATGAGCCTTTCAGCCCAAGGTCACTACGGGAAAATAGAACAAAGTAAAGACAATGTCTACTCTGGGTTGTGACCCTGAGACTAGACACTTCACTATGGAAGTGGCCAAGCCAACCAAGGAAGGTAGATTTGAGGATATGACCGCCTCAGAATTTTAGTTGTAGTCATTTGATATCGGGTTGGCTCATCATGACACCAAGGTGGACTGGTGGAAATCTACTAGTGTGGTGATAGAGGAAGAACTCAAGGAGCTCAAGACTGCCAAGGTTCAACTAAAGGCAAAAGTGGCTGAGCTAACCAATTTCATAAGACAACTCCTCACTCTAATTGCAAGCGTCCCCAATAGCCAAACCACCTTTGATCCCAGTGTGGTGGAGAATCAAGCTATATTAGCCAAGTTTCAAGAGGATAGGCACTTTGCATAGATCGGCAAGGGATGGTTTGAGAGGCTCAAATCTGAGGGACTGGCAGTTGTCGAGTAGTTGGGTAATGCTCTCTTGAGATTGGAGATGGAAAGAAATAACGTTGAGAAGAATTTGCAAACTCTTGCATCTGAGAGAGTGAAGTGTTAGGAGTGCATAGTGATGCTCCATGTAGCAGTAAATATGAAGACCAAAGAGGCGTTGAAAGCCAAGATTCTTCAAAAGGGAGATGAACCTCTAATCGAGTGGCTTCAAAGTCTAGAGTTCAAAATTGAAATTATCATCCAGGCCGAGATGGGGCTACAACAAGTAGATATTAAGGTCAAGGAAGAATAGAGAAAAGACTTTATGATTATTCAAGGTTTGCACATAGAATCGCAGATGAGTGGGCAAGGCAAAGAAATGATTGGATTGGCCAATATGTAGAAATCATTTTCTGATTACATGTTCAAGATTTCTAAGCCATCTTCCACCCATTTGGACAAAGTACCAAAGCTCCAGCAGTTGAGTGGATGTATTTATAAGGCCATGGAAGAATTGAAGGACTGGACATATGCCATTAAGAGTCTGGCTAAGGAGAATTCTAGATGGCTCATCCGATAGACCAATGTCTATGTCAATAGACATGAGGAGCTCATCAGAGTTATCATAGCTACCACTGCCTATAGGGATAAATTAGGCAAAGGGAATGAAACTGAAGCTTGAATAGATTCTCTCTTTGTGCCAAATTTTGATTAATATTGTAACGGATAAACCTTTGTTTATCATTTCTGGTTGGAGAAGTTGAACCGTTTTG
Source organism: Thuja plicata (assembly GCA_018584345.1). NCBI lineage: Eukaryota > Viridiplantae > Streptophyta > Pinopsida > Cupressales > Cupressaceae > Thuja > Thuja plicata. The sequence goes on from MU227665.1 coordinate 1,854,572, forward strand.
GTTACCCCCCTTTTTGTAATGGCCCAATCTGGGACTCTATATGTACTTTTTCAAAAATCAATACAAAGGTCGGCTAAATCTTGGTGTGAAAGATAGAATTTTGTTGAGTCAATTGTGTGTGTCTAAATTCCATTTCTTTAACTATTCCATTGTATTTCATTTGTCTTTATTTTTAATTTGAATTTTTATTTGAAGTTAGATTTGCAATCTGTATTTGAACTAGATTTATGTATTATGATTTTGTACAGTTAATTTAGGGGAAGATATGTTGTTATCCTAAGTTGGGAAACATTTCTTCAAAATAGAATGATTCTTTATCTTGTCCTCAATAATCTCTAGTTTTGCATTTGCATTTTTCAGTTGAAGTTCATGCATTACCAGTTTTGGGTGTTAATCTGATTGATGAAATCTCAGAGTTGGGTAGATTTAAAGTTTAATTCACCCCACCTAAGCTATTTCTCATCTGGTTTTAGCTTGGTTCACCTCTTCTGTCCTCGGGTCAAGAACATACCTCTGTTATATTAGGAAAGATCAAGATTCACTGAAAATCATTCATATAAGGGAGTTGTACCTTCAAATTTAGAGAGAAATTGGTTTTTCAATAAATATTTTCCAACTGTTGTATTTAATTATTCTTAAGAATTTTGGGTATTTTAGAGTTAAATTCAAAAGAACAATTTGTTTACCAACACGGTTCAATTGCGATTGTAAAGTGTGAATGAAGTGAGAAAGAATAAGATAGAGCAGAGTAGAAAGTTTGACAGTAAGTCTACATCATTCATCAATTGAAGATCTATGTGAAGAATTAGAAGAAGATTACAATTCACTGGAATTGATCAAGACAACGGGTCTACACAAACAGTTCATTTCCAGATATAGTGTATAGCTGCCTTTCAGAAGGTTGCAGCCTTCACCATTTGAGCAGTGAGCTCTTGGATAGTGAGTCCTCACCCTTAACAGGGTTATTTGTAAAAGACTCCTAACAGGGCCCAACCTTTGACCAGGTCTCTATACTCATTGCATTGTAAAGATCAAATCCTAACAGGGTTGCAAGATCTTCTAACAAGGATCATTATAAACTAGTACAGTTATTTGTGGGTGCTAATTCCCACCGGGGTTTTTACCTAATTTGGTTTTCCCCGTTACCAAAATTATGTAGATAACTAATTCACGCCCCCCCCCCCTCTCAGTTATCTCTTTGGACAATTCCTAACACATTTATTAAATCAAATTAGGATAAAATCAATTAAATCAAAGGATTAATTAACAATAAAATCAAATGATTAAATATAAGCCTAAAAGGGATTAATCAAACTATATAATTGATTTTAATCAATTAATTGTATAGTTTAAATAAAAAATCAAATCCAACCTATTCCTCTACATGGCTAAAGTAATTAATTGATTGAATTAATAAATCCTAATATCTTTCAACATGAATTTGAGGAATCAATGAGAAATGAGAAAGAAAAGCACATGGATTACTCCAAATTTGCAATCTCAATCACTCATTTTGAACTTTCAATCCTAATCACTCAAATTTGTCTCTTTGTCCCAACCTTTGAGACAAGCATTTAAATTGTCCCCCTATTTGAAACCATTTGAAAGCGTTTTACTCAACCAAGGCTTAATCATGATCAATTGACTCTACCCCGTACACTTGGGAAAATCCTATAAATAGAAGCCATTTTGCAAGCATAAATAATCCTAGAAATTGGAATGCAAAGAATCTAGATTATAGCCATTTTCATAGCAATTGAGAGCATATGAAGACATATTTGAGCATTTTCATAGCATTTGTGAGAGCGTTTGAATTCATTATTGAAGGAATTGAGAGAATTTGAGAGCTATATTAGGCATATCTTTATCATTTTCTCATTCTAGGACTCTCATTAGTAGAGATTAAGGTTGAGAGCTCTATTAAAATTCTTAGATATAGATCCATGGGATGCTTATTGATTTATTTGCAATTCTTAATTTAAATTGTTGTTATTATTCCATAGAATTGTTAGTAAATAAACTAATCTCATGAAGGTGTATTTCATTCACACACATCAAATTACCATATGTTCCAATAGGAAATCTTCCTTTCTTCAAATGAGCCATTACTACATCACCAACTTCAAAATTTTTATGTCTTCTTGATCTATCTGCATTATCTTTGTATTTATGATTACTTTTCTCCAACTTATGTTTTACATCCTCATGCAATGCCTTCATGAACTCAGAAACCTTTTATGCTTTAGCACTCCTTTTCTCTTCTCCAAAAATATTTATCAAGTCTGGTATACCTCTCGATTGTGTGCCATGAACAATCTCAAAAGGTGTCTTTCCAGTACTTCTATTTATCAAACTATTGTATGCAAAATCTTCTTGTGCCAACATCAAATCCCAATTACTCAGTATGTCTCCAACTAAACATCTCAATAAGTTACCCAAACTTTGGTTTACAACCTCTTTTTGTCCATTAGTCTATGGGTGAAATGTAGAACTATACCTCAACTCGGTATCCAACTTTTTCCAAAGTGTTTTCCAAAAATAGCTAACATATTTACTATCTTGATTAGAGATAACACTCCTCGGTAATCCATGCAATATGACAATATCCTTAGAGAAAAGATCTGCTATATGTATTACATATAATGTTTTCTTACATGGTATGAAATGTGTCATCTTAGAAAATATATCCACAACCAAAAATAAGGAATCATTACCTCTTTCTTTCCTTAGTAAGCCAAGAACAAAATCCATGCTGATATCACTCCAAGGTTTCTCAGGAATAGTAATCGGTGTATACAAACTAGTATTCTGACTCACTCCTTTTGCAACTTGACAAAATCCATAGCTTTTCACAAATTTTTTAACATCCTTATACAACTGAGTCCAAAAATACCTTTCCTTAAGCAAACTCAATGTCTTATCAATACCAAAATGTCCAACCAAACCACTACTATGTTTTTCCCTTATCAAATTAGTTATCATTCACCCTTTCGGTATGCACAATTGAATACCTTTGAACAACATATCTTCTTGAATAAAACAATCTTCATACTTATTTAATTTGGACTTGGTGCTAACACAAGTAATTCACCAACCTTTAGCTTCAAAGTCTCAAAACTCTTGTCAGCTCCATGTGTCCATTTAAATTCTCTTTTGTCTCCTCTCATTGTCTCAGTCATAGAATTACAAATAGAAATTTCTTATAAAATTCCTGTAAAAATTTTCCAATTCATGAAATGATCTTACCTCACTGATATTATCAGATGTATGCCAACTAAGTATAGCTTCAACCTTCTCAGGAACCATCTTCAAACCATAAGCTGAAATGACAAAACCTAGATACACAAGTTCTTCTTTCATGAAGGAACACTTTTTCAGATTTGTTAGCAACTTTTCCTCTTTCAATATCTGCATTACTTGTCTTATATGCATCAAATGTTCTTCTCTAGTCTTACTGAATATCAAAATATCATCCAAGTTTACAATCACTCATTTATTCAAGAATATCTTCAAAATTTCATTCATTAACCTCATAAATGTACTCAGTGCATTAGTTAAACCAAAGGGAATAACCAACCACTCATACAAACCTTCTTTCATCTTGAAATTAGTCTTGCATTCATCACCTTCTCTGATTCTGATCTGATGATACCCACTCTTAAAATCAATTTTGGTGAAATATCTTGCTCCACTCAAACAATCCATTATATCATCCATCCTCGCTATAGGAAATATATACTTCACTGTGATCTTATTGATAGCTGTTGAATCAGTGCACATTCACCATTCTTCGTTCTTCTTAGGTGCCAATATTTCTGGTACTACACATGGACTCAAACTTTCTCTGATCAAAACCTTGTTCAAGAACTCATGAACTTGTTGATTAAGCTCTTCATTCTCAGTCGGTGTTAATTGATGTGGTGCCTTGTTTGGTAAAGTAGATCCAGGAATTAGATCCATACAATGACTGATATCTCTCATTGGTGGAAAACCATAAGGTACATTATCTAAAATGATCTCCTTATACTCACTAAGTAACTTCTCAAATTCTGCAGGAATTTTATATTCTGTATTCTTACTTAGTTTGTTAGGAATCAAAGTATAAAAAATATCATTTCTTTTCAAATCCTTAACAAATTGTCTACCTTCCATCAGACAAAATTTCACAGATGTACATATCTCACCAATAGATTCTTAAACCAAAGGTAACAAAATTTGTTTCTTACCATTAACCCAAATAGAATATCTATTAAATCTTCCATCATGTATAGAATTTCTATCATACTGCCAAGGTCTACCAAAAAAATATGACAAAAATCCATAGGCATAATATCACATAACACCTTATCATAATACTTTCCAATTTTTAGATTAACAAAATATTGTTCACTCACCATTAATGTATGCTCATCCTTGATCCATGAAATATGATAGGACTTCGGATGCTTCATTATTTTCAACTACAACTTTGTGACCATTTCCTCAGATGCCAAATTCTTCGAGCTTCCACTATCAACAATTACCTTCCAAACTTTCTCTGTAACTCTACATCTGGTCTTGAACAAGCTTTTCCTGACAGGATCTTTCTTACCTTTCTCACTCCATAGTATCCTTATGATCATGAGATTTCCTTCCTTTTTACGTTAATTCAGTGACTCCTCTCGCATAAATGCATTTATTCTGCTACCAAATTTATTTCTTGCATGTGTACACTCAAAAGATAGATGTCCTTCTTCACCACAATTGTAACAAGTTCCTTGGAACCCTCTTCTACTATAACCACCTTGGGATTAATTAACTCTTCCTCGGTATGAATTTCCACCTTTCCATTCAGTCTTTCCTTTGTCTTAAAGTGTGTCTAAAATTGAATTGTCTGATTGAGATCTATTGTTTTCACCATGAGATCTACCTCTTCCCCTAAGGAATCTACCACCTCTGCCTCTTTGTCTTTGTTCATATCTCTTATTCAATTTCTCCTCAACTTTTAGGGAAAACTTATATGCCTCTTCAATGCTTTCCATCTTGACCAAGATGATCTCATATTGTATAGCACTCCTTAATCCATTCAAATATCTTACTATTATTTCCACCTCATCTTCCACATGTCCAGATCTGATGTCTAATCTGTAGAATTCTTTAGTATAATCCTTTACCGAGCTATCTTTCTTCTTCAAACTTTGCATTCACCAAATTAGGTTAATCTGGTAATCACAAGGTAGAAACTTGCCTTTCAATTTTTTTACCATCTTTATCCCATACCTTGATCTTATCTTTACCTTTCTTCTTTCGACCCAATTGCAGATGCTCCCACCACAAGGATGCATGACCTTTCAATTTTGTGCTTGTAATATTTTCTTTCTTCTCCTCTGATAAATTTTCATAGTCAAAGTACTTTTCCATCTCATTTATCTAGTCTATCAATTCATCAGAATCCAATTTTCCATTATACTCAGGAGGATTAAACGGAGGTGTGGACTTAAAACTTGTTAAAGCCCATAGGAATATATCTTCTTCCTGATCCATAACAGGTGTAGGTGTAGCTTCACCTTGCACTTCCTCTAGTTCATCATCACTATCATCTTCAAGATGTCTTCCTCTATGATGGGCAGTCTCAACAACTTCCAATCTTGCAGCCATATGTATTAGCATATCATCTTGACCTGGATATGCATTTCCTCTCCCACGAACCATCTTGAATCCCTCTGCAATTGTAGATCATATCAAAATCTGCTACCCCACAACAATGTCAACTAACTAGGGATAGGGCTTACAAGAAAGAACTAGATCTAACCTTCTCTCTGATACCACCTAACTCAAACAGGGTAAGGTAGTGGGGAAAAGGCACTCCTAACTATCCAAGCCAACTTGCAGTTACACAATGAGGAAGCAACAAGACAAGAAGGAGAGAATAAACAAAAAATGTCTTTTCATTATTTGATCAAAATCATTACATGTCGGGTTTTAAGGCCTTCCTAGTTTCAAAAATATACATTCAAATGAAATATAGAATGATCTTCATGCATGCGAGGTCACAGACCTACCTTCCAAATATCCCAACACTTAAAAATCTAATACGAAATTCCTACTAAAACTGCTACTGAACTAAGAACATAGAACCAAATATATATAAGAGTCCACCAAAGAGGTCAGCACTCAAATCCCAAAGAGAGACCCAGATTTAGGTCCACACAGATACCAATGAGAGACCCCACATTAATTATTCCATGAAAATTGAATGCATAAGTCGGCCAAATCAGGATAAATAACTCGGTAAGAAGATAACTGAGCAATAGGAACCAATTTAGTAAGAATATAACTGAGCAACAGAAACCAAATTGGTAAGAAAATAACCGAGAAATAAAAACCAACTTGGTGAAAGAACCACCAAGAATCCAACATACACCAAGATCCGTTAATAAAGTAAGACAAAAAAAGTAACCAAGCAACAGGGTTACCGAGTGTTAGTAATAACTGAGAGGGGGGGGGGGGGGGGGGAANGGTGAATCAGTGGCCTCAACAATTTATCCAATTTAATCCACTAATCAATACTTCTCAAATTATTAAGTCCCAACAAGATGCATGCCATTGAAATATTTGAAACAAATAATTGTCTGTTGGTTTACCTTATCTGTCCTTATTCTCCTTGATAACCGATAAGCAGTAAACTCTATTTACCAATACTCAGTAAATATGCAGAGCATACCAGTCAATCCATAAATGCATATGCAAAATGTAAAATAGTAAAGTAATAAATCATACACATATAACACAAGGATTTTAACATGGAAACCCTATTAAGGGAAAAACCACTGGGACCGGTACCCCAAATTTTCACTCTTCTAAAGTGAGCCCTGTTAGGAGCCAACCCTGTTAAAGGTTAC
>MU227665.1:1866301-1880409 GCA_018584345.1 Thuja plicata
TCTATAATCCAGATATCATTTTTACTAATCTTAGATATGAGTGCAGTTTCTTCATACCTTTCATCTTCATCTGAATCATCTTTCACAGCTACAAACACTATCTCAACATCATCATCTGGTTCAGTGTTAGTATCTTCATCTTTGCAAGCAGCTAGATAGCTAGCCTTTTCCTTTGTCCTTGTAATCTTGGGTATCACTTCTTATTGATTGTCGGTAACCTCACTAATCTTTGTTATCACCTCTGTTAGATTTCTTCTCAAAAGATCTGTTGTCACTTCTGTCATCTTTTCTTTTGGGACATCTAGCAGCAAAGTGTCCAATCTCTTTATAATTAAAACATACAAGTGGTAACTTACCTTTGTATTTACCTTTGCCTCTTAGCATTCTTCTTGCCATGAGTGCTTCAATTTCATCTAGATCTTCTTCTTCACTTTTTATTTCAATGTCTCTTCTAGATGAATGTCTCTGACTAGTTTTGCTTATTCTCACAGAAGACTTGAATGCAGACTCTAAGCTTGGTAAGACACTATTATCAAAAAATTTCATCTCAAATGAAATCAGTCTACCAATCAGGCTATCAAGAGTGTCTGTATTATTTGCTACTGCTCTCATTTCTTGAATGGCAGAGACTCTAATAGCATATATAGGCAATAGGGTTCTTAGGATTTTACTTACCACTATCTCCTCTTCAAGTGTACCTCCAACATGTCATATAGCATTGACTACTTCCTTTATTCTTGTCTTGTACTGTGTGATGTTTTCACCTTCTTTCATTCTGAGATCATCAAACTTTCCTCTAAGGCTTTCTGCCTTGGCTCTCAGAACAATATGCATCACCTCCATGTACAAGTTTCAACTTGTCCCACATTGTTTTTACATTTTTGCAATCTTTGACGTCCTCAAATTCGGAATCAGAGAGTGAGGCTGAAAGCTCTATAACCATGTAGTTATGTTCATGATTTACTCTTAATTGATTCACTGTCAATGGTCCTGTAGGCAACACATATTCAATTTCTAAGTATTGAGTAATATCATTGCCAATACCTGATAAGTGAAGCTTTTCCCTGCTTTGCCATGAAGCAAAGTTGTCCTTGTTCAACTTGGGTACATCTTGTCTGTTCATCTTGTGATCTTTAACTTAGGTCTTGAAACCTTCCTTCTAAGCACACAAGCTTTGATACCAATTGTTAGTAATAACTGTGAGGGGGGGGTGAATTAGTGGCCTCAAAAATTTATCCAATTTAATCCACTAATCAATACTACTCAAATTATTAAGTCCCAACAAGATGCATGCCATTTAAATATTTGAAATAAATAACTATCTGTCAGTTTACCTTGTCTGTCCTTATTCTCCTTGATAACTGATAAGTAGTAAACTGTATTTACCGATACTTAGTAAATATGCAGAGCATACCAGTCAATCCATAAATGCATATGCAGAATGTAAAACAGTAAAGTAATCAATCATACACATATAACACAAGGATTTTAACGTGGAAACCCTATTAAGGGAAAAACCACTGGAACCGGTACCCCAAATTTTCACTCTTCTGAAGTGAGCCCTATTAGGAGCCAACCATGTTAAAGGTTACAAACACACTGTTAAGTGCAACCTTGTTAGAGGATTTTCAATACATAGGTTGTCACTAAGTATCTAGCATCTACGCTACCATCCTTGAATCAGTCTCATGACTGTCAATAGGCTTTATGCAAATATTACTACCATCCTTGAATCAGCCTCCTTCTTAGACTATTAATAGGCTTTAGGTAAGACCGGTGCTACTATCATGAGTCAACCTTCTGGTAATAATATCTTTCTGATCAATGTATCAATATAATTCCTTTCTACTCAACTCTTTCTGCTCTGTGATGCTATGCTTCTTTGTCCGTCGGTGTCTGCAGAATTCTTTCGCTCTCCCTCAGCTTGATTGATCAGGACTGCATGAAGTTAATCCTTCATCAGTTTCTCTTTAGCATCTTCTATTAGTTCACTCCCCTGTGTATCTGATTTCTTATTGACCACCACACCACGAGAATGAATTATGCTTGTCTCTTAAATAGACACGATTTCCTTAATTCTAGGTTCTTGATTCTTGGCATGAACAATAATCCAACCAATTTGATTTATGGCTTTAACTCCTGATTTATCTCATAGTTATCTTCTTTCCAACTGTACAAATCACTGTACTTAACTATGTTTGAATAAAACAAATAAAACACCTAGTTAAGTCTATCCGTTAGCTCTGCCAGCTAGATATTTTATCATTTTCTGATCTCTCTGTTCTATCGGTCAAATCTATAGTTTGTCACTGGTGAGAACTGCCAGTTCCATCGGTGTCGCTTTAGTTAGCTTCAGGATCTCCGTCCAACGGGCATCATTAGATCTTTCTCGTCAGGCAACACTGTGTTAAGCTCGTCGGGCATCCTTTGATTATGCTTTGTCAGGCAATACTATCTTCTACTCGTCAGGCATCACTATGACTTTTATCTCTGTCTTTACCGATGGTGTGCACTTCGTCGGTGTAGTCTGTCACTTAGTGAATACTAGACTTTTATGCATTGTTGAAAGCATAACCTTTATTCCATTGATTCTCTAAAGTCTTTGGAATTATGTATATGACCATACAGATGATATCAAGTTGACATCAATGACAATACAAACCATTAACTAATTTAATGTCTTGCATCATCTTCAACTTAATATAGTCAACCATTTAATCAGTTACATGTCATCACCAAGCACTTCACCAAGTAGCCTCCAAACAAGCTAAAGAATAAAAGCAAACATATTTTTGGTTGAGCAGGGTTGCCAAGGACCCAAGATGCTCTTGGATCAATAATAATTTAATCAATCTTATAATGTTTCATCAATCAATTATTAATTAAGAATAATATAATAATTTAATATTGAATATTAAATTTCATATGGTTAATAATAATATAATATATATATTATATGATTATTAATCAACATATATTATATGTATTCTAATGATCATATGACTAAAGTTAAAAACATTAACAAAGAGATCCCAATTAACCTTTAGGGACTCTATAGATCCACTAATTCCATGATATCCCAAGGTGTCCTTAGGTGTTTGGATTGGTGCTCCTACACCAAACTTATCCCACAAATCTACCTAATCTTCAAGAGCTTCTAGGCCTTCCTATATGCTATCTCCTCCAAGATCCACCAAGACTTCATCACAAGTCCTTACCCCCCACATCATAGGTGAAAATTCATCTCTAAGAGTACCCTTCCTAGTACCCTATTCTTCTTCCACTTTTCTCTTCTTCCTTGCTGCTGCAACTAGTCTCTGCATCGATATTAATAAAATTCCCCAACTTGGGACTGTGCCATATGAAATGATTGAATCTTTAAACTAAATTGAATTTTTTAGCCTACCTCTTTCTTCCATTTCAAAGTTTAAATTTCATGTCTTGAGGCCATCATTTTATAATTATAATCATCATTAAATCAAGCTACACACTAATTGTCCTATGTTGAATTATATATGATGTGTGTTTTATAGGCAAATATTAGGTCATTAGGATTATGAATAGTAATAAAGAAATGTTAAGAATTTAAATCAGCAAGAATCACTAAAATGCTAGGCCTTTGTCACAAGGACTCTTCACATACTTCCAGATCCTCCCAAGGGATCCTACACCTCCACATGGATCCTAATAATCAAGATCCATCATATATTATACCCTTGCTTCAGAGTATATGCCCACATTAATGACAGGTGTTGTTCCCTACACCCTCAATCAACAACTTGCCTCCATTTGTGGTCTCCTCCACCACATCCTTGCATATCCCTGCATTAAACTCTATAAAATGACATACTATACAACATTAGTCTCTTCCCACTAGACACATTAACCACAGAAGGTGGGAGAGTCTAAGAATCCATGAAGACTTCAAAATAACAAAATGCTAATTGATTGCATAGTCTAAGAACAGTCAAGACTAAACCGACTTCCTCTACCTTAAATGTCAATGATACACTACAATAATGACATGGAGACAATAAAAAATCAAAATTCAATCATTTTACTCCATTCTCAAATCAATAACACATCTTATCAATATTTTAATTGCCCAAACTATAAACAAAGGTCCTTATAATGCTTGTAACCAGCTTTGGAGGATCTAGGGCACAATGCTAAGCCACACACACATAGGTAATTTATGATTAAACACTGACTGTAACTATTTCTTAATATTCCTAAATTGACTCTCATTTTTTTTACATTGGTTTAGTAATATTTTCAAGTTGACAACATAGTTGTCAACTCGACAACTATTTATTTGTCACTTACAACTCATACTCAATACCACCTTATTTATCCCTTATTTAAATTTTTCCAAGACACCAAGAAATTAAATCAACTTTTAAGATACCCATTATCAATTACAACAACACATCAAAATATTTCAAGGGGTTGTTTTGGAAAGTACCATAATGCCCTAACCTTGTACCTAGTTTTTATCCCCAAAATAGTTACTTTTACAAAGAGAACTACCTCTAAACACCTCCCCCAAGTCTATAACCTTGGACAGTATCATAAAATACATCCAATTAGATTATTATCAAGTTTATTTAGTCCTATGACCTTTGCAATTACCAAAGCCCCAATTAGGCCTCCATAAACCCTCAAATCCTAGGGATTTGTCAATCTCACTCCAAAACTCCTTCAATGACCCAATCAGTGGTCAATACACCATTTATTTGACATATGTAGATGAATTCCAAAAGAAAATAGGGTCCTTGTTAAGGTAGTTGGGCTACTGTAGTATGCATGCCACAACTTTCACTCACCTTCAACCATGCAACATGCATGTTTTAGTGATCACCCTACAATCCAATGGTTATTCTTACATTGGGAAGGTTAGATTAATATAATACAATGTTAGGATTCATCCCCTAATCACAGACAATACAGTATGGGGATGAATCTTAATTCATGATTCAAAGCAACACCAAAAATACTGAACTATCATGGGATAGTCAGATTTGAAGACACCAAATTCAATACAAGTACCTTGAAATTAACCCAACCAAGTTATTAAACATTAAAAAATGGAGTTACAATCCTTTAGTACCATGAGACTTATTTTTCTTTGATGCATTCTTCTTTTTGTGGGTGTTGAGACCATGTTTAGCTTGCAAATGGTTTTCTAAGAGTGCTTTAACAAATTTTGGCTTAACATTCTTAGTGCTATCTTGTGTGTTCCTTAGAAGAATTTTAATCACAATAGCTAAGTTGAAGGATTTTCCTACCAAGGAGTTAAAAATATGTTACACTTTACCACTATTTTAGTTTTCAAATCTCTCTCTCATGATATTTTCTTGATACTATCCTCTTTTTGAGGATAATCATTTGACAAAAAATGATTGTAGAATACTGAGATGATGAATGATGAAGAAGATTTGAAAATGTTCATTTGATGATGATTATGAATAAGATTTGAAAATTTTGCATGAATTTGAATTGGATCAATCATCATTTTCAAATCTTCTTCATAAATCACCATCAACCATTTTCCAAGAGCAACACCTTTCTCTATATGAATCTTGGTTTACATTTTCCTGTAATCCTGATGAAAAATGTTTCCATGAAGTATGTCATGGGTATAATGTATTCAATCAAAAGGCCCTAGAGGCTGGTAAGTCTTTTGTACTAGAAAACACCTTTTTCTTGGTAATTTGAAGCCATCAATGGAAACTTACAATACATATATACATATATATATGTATATATGTGAGTATGTAAGAGTATATATATATATCCGCGTAGTCGATGGATCCTAGATTCGATTCATGATGGTAGTTACCCAAAATCATATTCTAGACTAAAGTTAATAGAATATGCAAACCAAATATAGCATAATTGAATAAAGAGTTTTATTAGAAATTTATATACTACACATTCAAAATTCAACATTCAACCAATTTATATACTACACATATTGCTAAAATATAAGAAGACATCAGGGAATAGCATGAATATAATAGAAAAACCATGTTAAGAGCTCAATGAAAAGCCATTAAAATTTTACTAGGCCTCCCAAAAATTTCAAGGACTGATGAATTGGAAAATTCAGCTATCTTAAAGGATTATCTCTCAAAGTCTCCAAACTATAATAAGAGAATGAATCAACCAAAAATAAAGCACCTTTTCAATCCATGCTAAGGGATCATAATCTGAGATTAGTAATACTAGTGAGCATACTCCTTAAATATGTAAAGCCACTAAAATATTTTATAGATGCTTGATTTGCAATCAAAACCTGAATAAGGTCCCCAAAAAAATTAGTTGTACGGATTTACAATAGTTTTCCATTCTAGAAACACTGTATAGTTATTTATACAATATGCAGTCTATATTGGTTATGCATAAACAACCAAGAGGCCTATATACTCTAAGAAACTAACTAAGAAGAAGAGGAGATCAGGTTCTGCGAATAATAATAAGTTCCTCTCGAGATTCATCAGAATCCTCCTCCAAATCTGAGATGCCAACCATATCCATTTTTCAGAAATGGCTGCATTTGGTGAGCGAAGGGGAGACTACCATGATGTCATTAATGTCCTCATTATTTTAATGTGGGGTAATATCTATTGGAAATATATGATGTTCTCAGTGACTGAGAGGGGGGGTGAATCAGGAACCAATAAAACTTAATCCTTTTAATCCACAATTAGATTAACTTGTTTGTTTGCATGCATAGAACTTGAAAGTAAAGAATCATTCACAACACATAACACAATATTTGGTTACCCAAAAACCTTCCAAAAGAAAGTAAAACTGGGGTGGGGATGATACCCACAAGATCTAGTACCATAGTATAAATTTAGCCTGTTAGAGCTTACAATGACCACTTCTAATGGTTTGCCCTGTTAGGAGCATAGAAAGGACTGTTAGGTCCACCTTGTTAAAGGATTTTTTTGAGCCACCTATGAGAATGAACCAGCTGATGATCTGCTCTGTGCAACTATGATTTCTGAATAAGATCCTTCTAAATATAATTGATCACCTAAATGTGATAGATGAGACTCTTCTGTCCTAAATACTTCTGCTCTTTAATCAAATTTCCACATGTCTTGCACTTATACATATGCATACATTTCATACATATACACCATACATACACATTTTGGATAAAACAAACTATCTTACATATATATCTTATCCAAACAAATAACTCTGCAAGTCGGCTTGTAATAGACAAAATGATATTTAACAATATATGCAAGGTCAGCTTCAAATTTTCACTCAGGTCCAGAAGTCTACTCGAGTGATAGACTATCACTTGGGCGATGCTAGTTACTCAGGCAATGCTGATCACTCAAGACATTGCATAATGCTTGTTGGCTCGGTCGACACTAGATGACTAATTGTTTTGACACTAATTGACAATATGTCTTTCCATAAGGTCTACAATCCCCTTTGGCATTAGTGACAAAAAAAATTATCATTGAATTATGTATCTGATATGTCAAAAATCCCCCTTACTACTTGCACGGGTTTTGACACTGCTTCTACTGCTCGGGTCCAAGTGACTCTATTTTGTGTTTTTCAAAAATTATTTCTGTAAAGTATATTTTCTACATTGTTCCACTATACATGTGTTTCCTCAATGATATTTCCCCTTAATTACAATATAATGATATTTCCCCCTTATTTTTGACAAAAATGCCAAAAGTGATATTTACAAGGTTATTCCAAAGTAGGATAGGAAATCACTATGTACCTTCAAAATCTGAGACAAAGTGTTGTCCCAATTGTCCTGTATCACCTTCATGATGTGCAATTCAATTTGGAGCTCTAGAAACAACTCTGTCATTAGCTCTTCAACTGAGAAATTTTTGTCATGAATGAGTGTCTTTTCATGTGTTATGCATTTTTGCATTCCATCCATGTGTGGTAGGAGTTGGATTTGTATAGTTGTAAGTGATTCTCTAGTTCTGGCTTCTTCTCTCAACAATTTAGCCTGCAGATCAGTAAGATACTTGATCTTCAAGAAGTGAGTTGAACTAGTTCTCAAGTCAAGTGCTAAATGCCTTGCACTTTCCTTCATGTCTGCATCAATCTTCACTATCTTGTTCTTGATCTCCATAGTAAAGTTAGATGTGTCACTCAACTTTACAAACAGTGCTACCACATTGGTCATAGTGGTTTCTAGAGGGATGATGATATAAGATGCACCTGGCCAATTGCAATCTTCTTTGCAATGTTTTCTAGAACCTTGTTTTCAAATTTCTTTTCTACTTTCTCGAGTAACTTCTCTTAACCATTCATATCTGTCTTGAACTTGTGGAAAATATCAACAAGTTGGTCCATTATTGAGTCACTCTCATTGACTACAATCTGCAATGCATCTACAAATATGCCTTTGACATCTTCAAGCACTTTATTCCTTTTCCTTTGCTTTCAGAGCTTCTATTGTGTAGCTCTTTTCTTCCACAGTTCTCCCAAAATATCCATTTTCTCTACAGATAAGATGGATTGATCCCAATTTGGAATCACAATTACTTCATCAAGATCTATCTCAGCAGTATTTGCTACGTTTCCTTTTCCTTTTGTCTTAGGACTTGGTGAAGGAACAATTTCCTTACCTTTACCTTCCTCATCACTTTCTTCAATATTCAATCCAATTAGGTCATTGACCTTTATAGTACCAATTGTTGAATCAATGTTAACTGATGAGTCAATACTAGTAGTAGAAATATCTACCTTGTATTTCTATGACTCGGGTATGCTTGGCTCAGTAGTAAGTGGACCTTATTGCTCGATTTCTACTTATTCAGATGTGGATTCTACAACCTTATCCTTTCTTGAAGGTACAATATTTTGGATAGGAGATTAGGGTAATGATGCCATTACGTCTATTGCAATCTTCTCAGCATTGGACTCTTCAATATTCTATACCTCAAGTACTGTATCATAATTTTCCTATTCTGTAGGTTCTGTACTCGGTACTTTTTCCTTAACATTATCTTCTTTTATCTCAAATATTGATTTCCACACTAGTATGGCACACTGAACTACATCTTCTATGTTTTTGTTAAATATTTGGAATGCCCTGAATCTGGGGGTGTGATTATTTTTAAATTTACCCAAGGCCTCTTTTACTTCTTTTCCCTTCATTGCAGGCATAACTTTCTTCAATGTCTATTCCCTTATGTCCTTTTCAATTTGAACTTCATTTTTCCAGGGAATAGAAACTTCCTTGAATAGGTCTTCAGTCATATGACTCTTGAGCTTGGAGGGGTCATATTTCCATTTTTTTAATCTTCTCCACCACTTCTTCAATCTTCTTCTTATCTTCCTTAGTCCTAGAAGCATAATTTAGTAACTTCAAAGAACCCATAGCTCTTCCTTCTCTTAGTTATTCAATTTTCTGATCAAGTGTGGGTGTTGGTTTCATGAAAAACATAGTATCAATTCTTCATCATCATCCTCGTCTTTACCCAATACAAGTCTTCTCCTTGATCTCCTCATGGTGATAACATGGGTAGGGCCTTTTGCCTTTTTCTGTTTGGGTGTTGCCTTCCTCTTCTTCTGTGGAGGTTCAATATCAGTCTCTTCCTTTTCTTCTTTAGATTCAACATCCTCTATTTTAACTATATCCTCTTTACTCTCATAGATGGCAGGAGAGTTAGAGGTCTGGTCATACTTATTTTTAAATGTATCAAGCCTCTTCTTTCCTCTTTTCAATATCTTGGGAAACCCAATTTCCAAAGATATCCTTCTCTTTTCTTCCTCATATGTTCCAAAGTAGGGTACCTTTGGCAATTCATTTACAAGAGCCTCTATGATATCTCTTATGTCATCTATGTTGACTTCTTATGATAGGGATTTTACCCATGCAACCCTAGGCTTTACTTCTTGTATAGGAAAGGAAAGGAATGGTCCTTTTATAGTCCACTATACCAGCCATATGTTTTTGGGTCTACATATGGTGACATTAATATGGGACTACCCCGTACTCCTTGTGGGAGGCATCCATTATGCTACAAATAAACCTTATCACAATCAACTAGGAAACATATTTCATCTTTGTAATCTTCAACTAGTTGTATAGGAATTCTATACCTTCTCTGCATCTTTTGTTTGAAATTCTCAAAGTATCCATCCATAATGTTATCAAAGTTATCTCCTAACTTAGCTATGAATTCATTAATCTGATGGATTATTGGTCTATCCTTCTTCCATGCTATTGTTCCCTTGGAGGGAAAGAACTTCTCAATATAAAAGAGTATGCAGATTAGAAGAGAACCAAACTTACATGAATTGGATTTGGATACTCGAATTCTTTCCATATTCTTTCTCAACTAGATGAGTTGTAATTCTTCTAGGTCGAATACCAGATTCTTCTTCACCACTTTGTATGCTAGGTCAACAACTTTGCACGAAACACTGTTAGGTCTGCTTGAACTATATATTTTGTGGGCTATAACATGAATGCCAAATTTAAATTCCATATCAGTTAATTCATTAAGTCTCATGCCCCTTCAATCCCACTCGGAAAGAGTTAACTCAGCTAGGTCATCCCAGGTTAGGGTTTTGGTATCTTTCAACTTTTATAGCATAGGGAACCTAGTGACATGGTGAATTATTTTCTTCATGATCTTCGCAGGATTTTCCAACCATAGGTGTATGTCGTGGACACGGCTAAGAACATATCTCATCCATTTTGTCTGGAAATCCCTCGGCATGTGCATGATGTGTGTCAAACCCTTGGTTTCAATGTGCTTATGCTTAGGTTTTAGACTCCCACCTATACATAAAGCATCATATGCTTTGTTCATCTCAATGGTTTCAAGCTCATGTATATTGCAGTGATAGAAGCTTCATATGTTGTTAACTAGTAAAACTTTTGGAGGAATTAGGGAATGAGCTCCCATCGGGTCTATCTCCTCTACAATTTCCAGATGAAGCTTAAACACTAGAGGATCACAAATTGCATTTATCACCAACATCTCAAAACCTTTCTTGACCTTTCTACTGGAAGTGGATGCCATATTGTTCAGACGAAATGATCAAAATTCGCTTTCAATCACAAATTTGCATTGAATTGCTAAGGGCTCTGAATTGATTTGTAAACTAAAAACTTTGTAAGTAATAATATTTACAATCCTTCATTAATAAGATATTTTCAACTGTTAGATTATTTCATTAAATGCTATGTACATAGTAGCTGGTATGAATTGGGTGTTTCTCCAAGATTCACTCGAAAGCTCGGGTGAAACCAACTTTCCAATTATCAATACTGCCCAACTCACCTCAGTTAAGCTAGAGTAGCTTGGGTGTTACTAACATTCTAACTCTGGTAGAGCTATAATATGTCCTCATGCATTAATATATAGATTTGGACTTTCTAGCTTATCTGGAACTGATGTAAGATGGCTTGTATTGCACAACTCTAGTCATCTCCTTACATTCCTATTCTGTAATGGTAGATCCACCCAACTCAATATTTAGGGTGTCATTAGATCCTTAATTGCTTTGATCTAAGTTATCTGAGGATTTCCTTACCTATTTATTTCTCATCTGAGTTCTAATTTCTAAAACTTTGGATTTTCCATTCTTAAAACCAATATCAACTTTTTCTCTGTTCATACAGTTCTTGCTTAGATGATCGACTTGCTTGCACACATAACATATCTTAGTAGGATCCCTTTTTCTGAGGTGAGTCTTCATACAATTTTCACCAATGTGTCCATATTCACCACAATGAAAACATCTATACCATGTGTTGTAATCCCAATCAAAAATTGTCTTGGCTCATTGTTCAGCAGGATTCCACTTCTTAGTTCTGCACTCGAAAGATCAATGACCTTGTTTGTTGCACTTGTAGCATTTTCCTTAAAACTTAGGTTTCTCTTTGCATTCACTTTCTCTATGTCCATGTTTGTTACAACTGTAGCATTTACCATTAAATTTTGACTTTCCATTGCTCCAACATTTATTTGATGTATGTCCTAACTTACCACAATGATTGCATGTAGGCTTGATGTTCTTTTGATCTCCTTATTGTGAGGATTTTCCTTTTTCAGTATAACCTAATCATGTATGTCCATGATGTCTGAATTCTATTTCCTGATCCATGCTTGCTTGTGAATTCATCATACTTTCATTTTTTTTCTTTTTAGCATTGAGATCATTCTACAATCTTTCATTTTCTGTCCTTAGATTGACAACTTTTTGTGTTGCATTGTTGAGTTGACTTACCAAATTAGTTTGTTGATAAGTGTTGGATTTCATTTTCTTTTTCTTCTAATATTGTACTCGGCAGTGTTTTATCTTCTTGTGCTATATTTATTTCATCTTCTACTTTGTTCTTTAGTTCCATGACTTCACATATTCTAATTAAGTGAATTTACTATTCTCTTTTCAACTTTCTGACTTCTTCATGTTAAGTGGGATTCTTTGTAAGTAAGTCTTCAATGGTTGCATCAACTTATTTAGAACTTTTGTCCTTGCAAAATTATTCAATTCTTTCTTCTATATAGTTCTTGTCATTCATCTGCACTGCTAATTCTTTTCTTCTTTTTAGGGAAAGAGAGAGCTTCTCCTTAAGTTTCATGATCTGATCCATGGCCACTTTTAGATCTACCTTTTCATTCTCTGTGGCTTTCTCCAGTCTGTATGTTTCCACAGCCTTTGATCTTTTCTCAAGCTATTAAAATTATAATAAGATAACCACTTCTCTAATACTAATTGTTGGAAATATATGATGTGCTCAGTGACTGAGAGGGGGGGGGTGAATCATGAACCATTAAAACTTAATCCTTTTAATCCACAATTAGATTAAATTATTTTTTGCATGCATAGACCTTGAAAGTAAATAATCATTCACAATACATAACACAATATTTGGTTACCTAGAAACCTTCCAAAATAAATTAAAACTGGGGTGGGGATGATACCCACAAGATTTAGTACTGTAGTATAAATGTAGCCCGTTAGAGCTTACAATGACTACTTTTGATGGTTTTCCCTATTAGGAGCATAGAAAACACTCTTAGGTCCACCTTGTTAAAGGATTTTTCTGATCCACCTATGAGAATGAACCAGTTGATGACCTACTCTGTGCAACTATGATTGCTGACTAAGATCCTTCTGAATATAATTGATCACCTAAATGTGATAGATGAGACTCTGTTGTCCTGAATACTTTTGCTCTTTAATCAAACTGTCATCTGTGTGTCTTACACTTATACATATGCATACATTTCATACATATACACCATACATAGATATTTTGGATAAAACAAACTATCTTACATATATATCTTATCCAAACAAATAAATCTGCAAGTCAGCTTTTAATAGACAAAATGATATTTAACAATATATGCAAGGTTAGCTTCAAACTGTCACTCTGGTCCAAAAGTCTAGTCGGGTGATAAACCGTCACTCAGGCGATGCTAGTTACTCGGGCAATGTTGATCACTCGGGAAACACTGATCACTCGATACATTGCATAATGCTTGCTGGTGTGAGTGTGTATTTGGGTACCTGATGAAAAAGACACTAACACTCAATAAGTCATTGCATTAGCTTGAAAGGTTAGATAAAATGTTCAAAACCACTAATATCGACCTATTGCCTGCTAACTAGGAGGAGTGTAATTAGTAACATATCAGCCCTCAAAATATGCTACAAATCAGTGACAAATACAACCTAGCATGAAGGATTTTAGATTAAAACAAGCTAAAAGATGATAAAGCATGCAATCTAGCTCTAAAAGTTGAAATGAAAAAAATGCAAAAGCATGAAATGAAAGATGAAATATGATTCTAAGAGTAATCCAATAGCATAACAATGTAATTTTGATCTAATGTGAAGGCTTCTTTCCTCTCAAAAATGGCTTCTATTTATAGAAGAATGAGAGAGAGAGGGGGGACAAGGTGAATTAATGAGTGAAGGGGCTCATTAATGAAGGTGTAAGAGCCATAAGTGTCCAAGGCATTAATAAGGCATGGGAGAGACATAGGCTTAAGGCATCTTTCATTAATAAGGCATTAATGAAGGCCTTAAAGAAGCAAGGTAGAGTGTAAGAGGATGGCTTGAGAAAATGGACCTTAAGG
>MU227665.1:1902142-1938664 GCA_018584345.1 Thuja plicata
TATATATATATATATTGAAAGTGAAGATTATGAGAAGACTAAGATTAATCTCTACGCTGAAAGAGGTCCGTTCTCTGTTATGATAATAAAAATTTAGACAAACCATATAGATGTATGAGTTATGTGTATGATAGATGGAGGGCATGAAAGATGGAATTTTTGTCTATGTATCAATACATAAATTTAGTAAATATTAGAAATATATACCAATGCCTAGACATGATTATGATTTTTGCATACCAAACCATCTATCACAAAGTGAACTGATACATGCATATGATTGTCTAAATTTGGGTATTCAATTCTTATGTTGTAAATTTGAACTAAAGTTTAGAAATTTAGATAAACCATATAAATGTACAAGTTATATGTATGATATATGGACGAGATGAATAATGGACTTTATGTCTATGTATCAAAAATTCTTTGAAATATATATATCAATACCTAGACATGATTATGAATATTGAGATATTATGCATTCCAAATCATCTATCATAAAGTGAACTAATACATGTATATGGTTATCTAAATTTGGATATTCAAGTCTACCCTTATAGAATTGAGTTGAAGTTGGAGTATAGAGAAATATGTGAATGTATATAAAAGCTTCATGAGATGTTTCTATGACTATGCCTAAATATATATCTCAAAGGGTTATATGTGTCAAAACATAGTCATGAATATATTTAAGTTGTTATATACACCTTACCATCTACCACTATATAGGCTTATACATAAATATATTTAACTTTCATAAATATCCAAAACTTCCTTTGTTTAGAAAAGAGTTTATCTACAAAAATTTTTTGGGTTTTAGTGTTATTTCTTTTTTTATTGTGAAAGTATAGAGATTCCTATTCCCATTTATTTACTGATTGAAGGCATTAATTTTTTGGAGTTTCTAAGGAATTTTAAATTTATAGTAAGGGTATTAGCCAACTTACTTATAGGGGTATACATATAGAAAGGGTTTTACATATTTGGATGTGCTTCCCTAATCGTATGTTTTTTGTTATGTTTATCATCACCTTTAAATGCCTTGTTTGTTGTTTATTGGGTAAGAGGCCTTGTTTTAAGAGTGTACAACACTTGATAGATCTATGATAGTTGTTTGTGTTTTAAATTGATTAATCCTTGTGAAAGATTTATTTCATATTGATGCCATCTACCCCCATATTTTCTAATTCATCCACAAATTTGTTTTCTTCCCTATAGATATGCTTTATTTTTGTGTTTGCAAAGGAATTTACTATGTCTATTATCCTTTCTAAGATCAAATTTAGTTTCCCTGTCAGAGTTTTCCGAGATCTTAAATCATTTATAATAATTTGTGAATCTCCCTCTATTTGTAGATCTTCAATACCTAGCTCTTTACATAGCAGTAAACCTTCAGTTATTGCTACCATTTCTACCATTGATGGGTTCATAATTATTGAGTGAAAGAGAGTTTTCTGTTCTGGAACCCCCTTTGGTGAAAATTCTACGCAGTTCCAAATAGACATGACATGTTCCTTAGAAGAATTTTAATCTTACAACAGCTGAGAAACATAAATGTAGGCATCATGGTCACAATTCTTTGGAGACACAACATAATTGAGTGGTATACCCAGAAGATACAACACAACCACTACTCCTCCAATTCAAAGTTGACACTGTAGGATCCAAAAACCATCCTTATCTATAGTTTTTGGACCCTACATTGTCAATTTAGAATTGGAGGAGTAGTGGTTGTGTTGCATCATCTGGGTGTACCACTCAATTATGTCATGTCTCCAAAGAATTGTGACCATGATGCCTACATTTGTGTTTCTCAGTTGTTGTATCCCAGGACCCCTTATGACCCCTTATGAACCTTTATGACCCCTAAGAATACATCTTAGAGGTCTTAAAGTTTCTTAAGGAATCATAAGATGCTCCTAGGAGGGGCCAGATGAGCTTCCACCTTCACATAGTTGACCCTGTTAAGTAGATAATGTTACACTATTCTCGAAACAAAGAGAAGCTCAATATTTCAAGGTCGTAGGTACAAAAATATTTGTTCGTATTCTTTTTTTCATGAAACCGTCAAAACCTTTTACGCTTCTGCAGCTCATCAATAGTGGAGGTCTGAAGGAATCAATTATTTGGTCAATTATGAGAAGTTAAACATTAAGATAATATTATTGTATATTTTATTTCTTTTATCCATTCATATTTTTTGTCTTCTCTTAATATTTAGTAATATATTGGATACTGTGTACTGTACATAAAGGCAAGGCAGTGATTATTCTCGATGATCGACAGGTATAAGTCTTCTAGGCCTTAGTAGCTAGGACTAAAGATAAAAAATCTCAAGAGACCTTAATAGTTGGTCTCCATCTTTGGTCCATACAATTGAGGAAATGTTTTATCTTTCGTTAGCTCATCAAATGCGGTGATCTAAAAGAATTTAATAGATGGTATTTTCATGTATAACGTACATTATTTTAGTTTTACACTACACAAATTTATCAATTTCTTACAATTGTGCACTGTGAGGACATTTGTAAATAAGCATCCCCTCTCATGGCCTGAGTAATGTAGGCCACAAGAGGAAATGCTTCTTTATCATTGTCCTTGTATTCTACAAGTGCACAAAGTAGATAAATTCGTGCAACGTCAACTTAAATAATATATGTTATCATGAAAATATTTTATGAAATTCTTTCAAATCCATGCATTTGATGAGCTAATGAAATGTAAACCATTTTGTCAGTAATATGGACCAAAGATGGAGACAAACTATTATGGTCTCTTGAGCTCTGTTATCTTTAGTGTGCCTGCCCATTGCTTTTTTGATGCACCTGGCAACTGTTTTCACAAATTTTTAACAACCATTTTCGATGACAGAACTATACAAGGGACAACATGATCTTCCTTTTATCATCTTTATTTTTATGACCCTTTAATTGCAATGGTCTATAGTGTTGGTTGTTTGATCCACGATCATTGTGGACCATGCACTGCCTTTTTTCGATGTATGATTGGTTGAATATACGAAGATAATTTAGGACGTCAAAATGAGACAAAAACAATTTTGACATCCATATTGGTCATCTATTCAAGGATATGGTGTCAAAAAATAGATTATTTCTCGTCAAAATTTGGAGTGAAATTTAGTAGTGGATGTACCCTACCAACGATGTCCCTTGTGTACCCTATGTGCCAAAAAACATTGTACCCTGAAAAACTATTTCTTACAAACCGTGGAACCTTTACATGATCTTTTTGAACCTATTGGGTCATTTTAGGCCCCTCTACAATAACCTATCTTATTTTTTTAAGACTCTCAGTCATTTTTGCAAGGCAACAATTTTTCTATTCACGCGAAAATTGTCAGATGTACTTAGTGCAAAGTTGCCAAGTAGTCCATATCATGTTTTGTTCATTGTGGGAATGAATTGACACCTTGATTGTGTCCATTTGGGTATTTTTACATTAGGCATGGTCCCACTTTACCTCTTAACACACCGGAAAACTCAGCGACATACCCTACTGACGATGTCCCATGTGTGCCCTAAGTGCAAAAAACCATTAAAATTTAATAGATTATTTATTTAAAATAATGAAACCTACACACAATATGTTTGAGCCTACAGGGTCATGTTAGGCCCTTCTACAATAACCTATCTTGCTTTTTGAATACTCAGAGTCATTTTTGTAGGGCAACAATTTTTTTGTTCATGCAAAAATCATTAAATGCACTTAGTGCAAAGTTTCCAAGTATCCCATATCGCATTTTGTTTGTCATGGACATGAGACAACACCTTGATTGCATCTAGTTAGATGGTTTTACCCAATGCATGGTCCTACTTCACCTCTCAACATGTAGGAATGATCAGCGACATACCCTACCAACGATGTCCCTTGTGTACCCTAAGTGCTAAAAATCGTCAAACTTTAAAGGACAAATTCTTGCAAACTATGGAAAATGCACATGAAATATTTGAACCTATAGGCTCATGTTAGCCCCATCTATAATAAATTGTCTCAATTTTTTAAGAATCAGTTTTTTTTTGTAGGGAAGAAATTTTTTTGTTCATAAAAAAATTGTAAGGTGCACTCAGTGCAAAGTTGCCAAATAGACCATATTGTGTTTTGTTCATCATGATCATGAACTGACATCATGATCATGTCTGAATGGGTGGGTTTACCCTAGAAATGGTTCTAGTTTTCCTCTCAACACATTGGAACACTCAACGACATACACTACCAGTGATGTCCCTTGTGTGTCCTAAGTGCATAAAATTGCCGAACCTTGATGGATTGTTTCATGCAAACTATGGCACCTGCACATGATCCATTTAAACCTATAGGATCATGTTGTGCCCCTCTAAAATAACCTATCTAATTTTTCAAAGATTCAAGAATTCATTTTCATAGGGCAGCAATTTTTTTGTTCATGCAAAAAAATTTAAATGCACCCAACACTAAGTTGCTAATTATCCTATATTGTGTTATGTTCTTCATGTGCACAAACTGAAATCATGATCACATATGAATGGGTGGGTTTACCCTATGTATGGGCCCAATTTTCCTCTCCACATGCTAAAATGTTCAATGACATACCCTATCGACAATGTCCCTTATCTTCCCTAAGTGTAAAAACTTACGTTGAATTTAAAACATCACAAAATGGTCTCAAGACCTTATTTTGAGCATTAAAATAAAATTACCTCATGGAGTAGTGCAGGAGCACCTAATTGATCATATACTTCTAGGAGGCCAATTTGATTTTTGAGTCATGCTTCATGTTAAAGGTCTTTGAATAAGGTTCTATGAACCATTTTATGTGGTGTTTGAGTTCAAGTAAGGATTCATTCTAGCATCACTTAGTAGTTTTGTTTATTTTATAAGAAAATCACTATGAATTTTCTGTATGCACTGGTGATAGGGATTGAGGGGAGAAAACTGAAGTTTTTAGCCCTTCAACCCACTATTTGACCTTATGGATCAGTGGAATGACATGTATTGGTTCATATTTTGTGTTGAATGAATTGAAGGAACAAAGGGTTTCATTTGGAGTCTTTGGAGTGATGACCTAGGTGGAAATTGTTTTCTTTCCAAGAAAACTGAAGGTGTTAATGTGTGGTTTTGACAAAATAGCAATGAAGTTGTCTATGTAACAGATTTGTGAGTTTTTATAGGTGATTTTGAGAAGGTTTGAGGTAGTGGCATGTTGTGGAAAGGCATGGAAATGTTACTTTCAATAAAACCTCCTTATATTGGCCTAAAATAAGAGTTTTATGGTTTTACATGGTGGGAGAACTTCTCCTGAAAAAATTGTGGATTTGGGAATTTGGACACATGGAAAATGTTGTCATAATGGTTCTAGGGGTCAGTGAGAAGTATTGAAACTAGTTACTTTATAAATTAGGCCTGATTATCCTATTTAGGACAACATAGAAAGCCATTGTTGAAGAACTTCGTCCGAAAGAGTCATTGTTTATGTTGATATATTTTGAGCAACTTTATAAAGGGTATCTAAATATTTATTTAGTTTTTGAATTCATTTAAGAAGTTTGTGAGTTAAGTTTGTTGGCAAGAGACACTATATAGAACATGAACTATGAGTGTATGTTGTCATTGATGGAAACTACATGATGTCTAGACAAGGAATACATGTTCCCAACATATTTGGAGCCCCTACCGAATGGTAGTTGAAGATTCAATGATGTACAAGATGAAGAATGGAGTGTGTTGGTAGGATACACAGAAGGGTCGGTGAGATCTACAAAGGAAGGATTTTATAACACATATATAGAGGAGGAATTGTGGATGTAAAAATATGATACACACCAAATTTTGAGGTATAATTTTGATTATCGGTAGAGTTGTGAAGATCTGAGAAGTGGTTTTTAGTAGTTAACAGAGTTGCAGGTTGACATGGTGATAAATCATTGTGCGCTCATTGGAAATTATATTTGGCTTTAACTTTGATAATTAAAATGTATATTAAACATGGTTATCCACCTAATTTTATTTCTATTCGAGGGAAATAAGATGAATTTGAGAATTTGGCTGACTAGTCAAACATATTATATTTTCCAAGGACATTTTAGGTGAAGTTGAATTGGTTTGATCAAATTCTATAGTGTGAACCTATATAATGGATTAATTAGGGCTTATAGAGTGTGGTGGATGATATTAGATATTTTTTTATGATTTATTAGAGAAGTGAGAAATATAGGATTTGATGTGTCTCATAGAGATCTAATATTTTGATTACAAAGAATAGGGTAACAGGGAAGTCAATTTTGGTGTGTGGATTAGATCAACATGTGACCTTACATGGAACTATAATCAAACAATAGAAGATTCTATTTTGGAAATTCAACAATCTGAAATTAGAGTAATGATCATTTTGTAATATAGTGATTATTCCTTAGGGTTGTAGTCCAAGGCATTTCATTTTGAGTAGTGAGCTCTAGGAAGTGAGCCTGATTGCATATGAAATATCCAAATCTATCTGTAAGACATTATTTTTCCAGATTATTGTCTTTGTGGATGCCATCCCCACCATGGTTTCTCCCATAATAGGGTTTCCATGATAAAAATTATTATGTCATGATGTGTTATGTGGATTTGATGGTTTAACATTTTATGCTCTTGCATGCTTACTTTTCAAGTTGAATAATAATATATGCTACAAGTTCTTATGAGTTTAAAATTTGTTTTAAGAAGTATTAGAAACAGATTGTTAAAAGTTTGAATTTATAGAAAAGTGATTCACCCCTCCCCCTCTCAGTGTTCCTTCACTCTAAATTTTTTTATCAGATCTCTGGTCCCTTGAAGGAAGCCTAACAGCCTGAGGGTGATCTCTGAAGGAACAATGGAATCCAATTTGCAAAAGCATCTCATGATTGCACTTGATAATCTGGATCAAACTAAAAGAGAACTGATAGAAATTGAAGAATTCATTGTAGGGCTCATGATATAATTGAAGAAAGCCAAAATAAGAAGATCATAACTTTGTGAGTAGTTGTAGAAAAAGAGAATCAGAAAGTTTAGATGATGAACAACTAAGATATGATCTAAAAGAGAAAATTGCAAAATGTGAAAAACACAAACAAGAGAATGCTCGCCTGAATCATGAGATGACATCCATAATCATGAAGATAAATAGGGATATTGAATCTATGAGGAAAAATGAAGAAAACTTAGAACAATTATTGAAAGAGATATCTAAGGAATGTAATAGACTAACTTGTTGCAATTTTGAAGGATGAAAATGATCTTCAAGAGGAACTAAGAAGTGCACTTGTGATTGCAAATTCCTGTAAGGATAAGTTCATGGTAAGCTCAGCCAAGTTAGACTCGTTAGTTGAAAGCCAAATAAATCCAACTGATAAAAGGGGTCTTGGATATGAATAAGGAGAAACCTTAGAGTCTGCATCAAAGATTACTAGATTTGTTAGGAAGATGAACAAGAATCCACCTACAAGACAACCTAATACTAAGAAGAATGATGGTAAGTGCTTTATTTGTTATTAATTTGGTCATAAATCTATGCATTATAGAAATAGGATGAATCAAGGAAATAAATATTTTATTGGTCAATGTTTCAATTCCTATAAACATGGTGATAAGGTAAGTGAGTGCATGAATGTTGTAAAGAACTTGACTTCTAACCTAGATAATATAAAATGTGATGCATGTAATGATTTTGGACATATTTCTAAGTAGTGCGCAACAAATAAAAGACCAATGATGAACACAAATGGTCAAAGGAATGTTTTTTTCTATAGGTCCAACAAATTTGGACACCATGCAAAGGATTTCCGAACCAAGATTATATATAATAGAAGCTTAATGAATAAAGGTAGGAAAGGACAGTCAAATGCCAAGAAATATTACAAAAGAAAGGCTAAAGTATCAGTTGAAGAGGTGCATAAGTAGACGAAGAAAACATGGGTCAAGAAGAGTCAAAGTGAACAATCTAAAAGGTCCATAGTATGATTTGAGGTTACCAATTCCACTAGGAATTGAAGACAAACCTTTGGCCTAAGGAGAGTATAACTGCTAAATCAATCGAAACCCCCTTGAAGGAGTTAGTGCTTGATCCTTTCAAGAATGAAGATGTTAGAAGAGGATAGGGAAGAAGTATTTCAGTATTCACTAGAGGAATTGAACAAGTTTTAAGGGTGTGCAATGCCAATATATGGTCTCAGATAGTGAACTAGTATTAATAGATGAAATAAGAGTACAAAACATTCATTGCACCACCTAATTTTTTTTAAAAAAGGGGTGAATACAAAAGGGCAAATCAACCTTCATTTGTCACGAAGAATTCAAGAGAATAAGAGAAGAGGAGACTCATAGTAAAGGAGTTCAGAAGGTTTGTCAACCATTTGCAAGGCAACCCTAACTCTACAAATAAAAGGTATTACTCTTGTGTGAATCTCTAGCATTCGAGTAAATTCAAGGTTAAAAGGATAAATACACCAGTTATTATTGATATAACAGAAAGACCTCACCCCAAATTAAAAAACACTCATATAAATCTGTGGAAGTCGACTGTAAGGAAGAATTTTTTGATGTACCCTATGGATTTCTACATTTTAAGGTTGTGAGGGCATATGTGCATTGCAATTTAGAGGATTTAGGAACAAATCCAATCAAGGAATTATACTTCATTGAATTGTTGGGAGATGATATAGGAGTAAAATCAAAATTATATGCCCTAGAAGAGAGAAATTTTGTGTAGCTCACAGTTTTCTAGTCGTGGTTGAGGAAGAGTGGATAATATATATATTGAGTAGGATTCATTGTAAATTCATGTGGTTGAACCAGCCCATGAAGATCACAAATGAAGAAATGGATAAATTTATAAGTTTGTGGTCCATAGGAGGCAATCCAACTCTTGAAAAGTGTCAAAATTGACACAGTATGTGATGCCACAGGTGCAATTGCTGACAAAAAAGGAATACCTTAGAAAAATAAGAGATGATGATGCAAATTTTGTTGCAATGGTCATTGGATACACAATTTACCATTCTAGCAGAGAAAAATTAGTCTCAGGAACAGTCAGATACACATCATATCAAATGCTAAGAGAAAGAAAGGACTATGACCTCTATGAAGACTCAAGAGGACAACTGATAGAGAATCTAAAAATATATAAAAAAGGAAAAGAATAATGTATTTAATTTTGGTACCCTTATATTTTGTATATTATTATACTTCATGAAAGAGTTTCCAATGGTAGATCCTACTAATTGGTCTAGAAATGGTCTGGTAACCTTTGAAATCAAATAAATAGTGAGTGAAATGACTGATGAGATGAGAAACACATCTCTTTGAGGGTATTTCAAAACAATTTAGAGGAAAATGCATGAAAGGTAAATAATTCCCAAATCTATTATTGAGAAATATAAGGACATATGCTTTATGGTAAACCCTGATGAATGCCTAGTGGAGGTGGTTGAACCTAGAACTTCTTGGGTGATGCAAATGGGTTATGAGGTACATGAACATATTATAGACCTGTATGCAAATGAAATATTAAGCAATCTTAGGGATCCAAATGAACCAATATTTGGAATCTACAATGAGAAAGGACTTAAGGTACATAGGGAGATGAGAGAACCTGAAGTTCCAAGAAAGATAAAGAAGAAAGTTGATATAGTAAAAGAATTTCTTGAATTTCATGCTAAGAAAGTTGTAGAAGGTGATACACCTATTGAAGTGGGAGGATACAATTCCACACCAATTCAACATATGGGTAGGAAAATAAGAAGTGCGACAATTTCCAAAACACAAATTCTCACTCCAACAAGAGAAGTGAAGCGAAAGAAACCAGAGAATAAAAATGATGTAAAGAAGAAAGATGAGACTAAGAGACAACAAGAATAGAAGAAGAAGATGGAAGAAGAGGATATTCTTATTGAGGATGATGGTGAAATAAAAGACTCTGATGAAGCTTTCAAGAAATGAAAGAAGCATACGTTCACTAAAGCATATAAACCTACAAGGCCAAAATCTTCCGATTCAACTGAACTAGTAAGTAAAGAAACCAAGCTTAAATCTGATAAGCTAGGTATATTTGTAAATAGCATGGTGATAGTTATTACTACTAATGGTTACTTAAGGCTAGTAAATAAATTCTATGATAAGTTAGAAAGTGAAGGAAAGAGAGTGATTGAAGAAGCAGTTGTAAAGTATATGTACAAGTTCATGAAAGCTTTGATTGAGATTACATCAAAACTTTCCAGAGTCTCTAGAAGATATCTTAGATGCAAGAAAGAATAAAGCTAACAAGAAGGATAGATAGATAAGAGAACAATAAAGAATTGAAATTTTTCCAGTAATATCATTTGAAGTGATGAAGGAATTAATGAAAAATGAAGAGCCATCTTTTAGAAGAAAAAGAAGGACAAACAGGATGATGGCTGGTTAATTGGAAGATGTGGTCAAAGAGACTAAAAAGATAATGAACAAAATACTACAAAAAGAGAATCCAATAGTGCTCACTAAATTCAAAAAGGAAAGTACATCTAAGAAAACTGAGTCACAAAGGATGGAAATGCAAGATGATGTTAATGTACAAAATATTATGTATTTGGAACAAATCATGTTGGAGATTTGCCTTTGTGCAAATAGTTGACTGTATGTTTGTCATTGATGACAACATATAGTATACAACAGTGTACTATATTCAATTTTCAGTATGGATATGTTGGAGCCTTGCGCGGTTGTTTTTATGTTTTAGACATACTTATTATACCATGTTCATACACGCAGATTCAGAAGTTTAGCTACAGTTGAGTTATGTTGATCTGTTTACCAGCCATAGTTTCAGAGGATTATTTTTAGAAAGCTGACAGTAATCTTATTGATTCTTTAGTTGCACCTATCTATGGGATATGCATGCACTATCATGATTGAAGGAAAAGTTGCACACACCTTTTGGAGAGAAGTAGTCAATACAAAAGTCTATACTATCAATAGAATTCAACTAAGGCTAGGTGCAAACAAAACACCTTATGAACTTTGGTTTGGTAATCTACCTACAATAAAATACTTCAAAATCTTTGGAAGCAAGTGCTACATCAAGAGAGATGATGGTGTTGGTAAGTTTGTTGCTAGAAGTGATGAAGGTATTTTTCTTGGTTACTCTACTAAGAGCAAAGCTTACAGATGTTTTAATTTAAGGTTGAAGAAAATCATTGAAAGTGCACATGTGAAAATTGATGAGAATTTCATGATTCAAGAGAGATATTATGATTATGCACCTATGATTGAAGATGAACCTAGACCTATCAATAAAGAAATAGTTATTGAAGAAATGTTTGATTGTATTGATGTATCATGCAATAACCCTGAACCAAGTGAAGAAGAATTACAGATTACAGATGAGAGTGTCGCACCTAAAATTTCAAAATACACATCTAGATACCACTCAAAAGAAGATATCATTGGAGATCAGAGTAGTAAAGTTATGACAAGATCTAGAGGAAAAGGTCAAATTGTTGATGAAGAGGTATGTTTACTTTCACAGATTGAACCCTTAAGTGTTGAAGATGCGTGTAATGATTCAGATTGGAAAAATGTAATGCAAGAAGAATTAGATCAGATAATTATGAATGACACATGGGAATTGGTCCCTAGACCTTGTGACAAAAACGTGATTGGAACTAAGTGGATATTCAGAAACAAAATGAATGAAGATGGTACAATGATAAGAAACAAAGCAATATTGGTATGTAAAGGATATGCTTAGAGAGAAGGAATTGACTACTCTGCTACATTTTCCCATGTGAGCAGACTGGAAGCTATTAAGTTGTTTTTAGCTTATGCAACATTCAAAAACTTTAAAGTATATTAGATTGATGTTAGTCAGCATTTCTGAATGGTGATTTGAAGGAAGAAGTCTCCATAGAGAAACTTGAAGTATTTAAATTATCAAACAAAATAGACATGGTATGCAGACTAAAGAAATTCCTCTATGGATATATACAGGGCCCAAGAGCATGGTATGAGAGACTTGATGGCTACTTGACAAAGATTGGATTCAAAAAGGGAGCAGCAGATTGCAACTTATTCATAAGAGAGACACCTGAAGGACTATTAATTGTTGCTATATTTTTTGATGATGTTATTTTTGGAGGTAATGACAAGCTTAGTGCAGAATTTGCCAAAGAGATGTAGAGAAAATTTGAAATGAGCATGATTGGACCTATAAAATACTTTTTGGGATTAAATGTAAAGCAGACAGATAGAGGTATATTCATAAATCAGTGTAAATATGTAAAGGATATATTGAAGACATTTAAGATGGAAGATTTCAAGCCAGTAAGCACTCCTATGATAACAAGAAGCAAGCTTTCTAAAAATGATGACTCCATAGCAGTTGACAAAACACTTTACAAGTCCATGATTGGAAAACTCATATATCTCACTCAATATAGACCAGATATTTCTAATTCAGTTGGCATTGTTGGGAGATTTGTAGCTGAACCAAAATAGAATCACTTAATGGCAATAAAAAGAATATTCAGATATTTAAAGGGAACTATAAACTATGGTTTATGGTATCCTAATTCAGAAAATGTAGAACTTCATGTGAACACAGATGCAGATTGGGCAGGTTGTGTTGATGACAGAAAGAGTACCTCAGGAGGAGCAGTATTTCTTGGAGACGGTCTGGTTACTTGGACAAGCAAGAAGTAGAACTGTATTTCTCAGTCAACAGCAGAAGCTGAGTATATAGCAGCCGCATTGAATTGTTCAACAATGGTTTGGATCAAATATATGATTAAAGACTTTGGAATTCAAATTAATTATCCTATTTTTATTCATTGTGACAACACTAGCACTATTAATATGTCAAAGAACCCTATGATGCACACAAAGATAAAACGCATAGAAATAAAATATCATTTTCTAAGAGAAAGTTGCAGAAAGAGAAGTGAAGTTGGATTATGTGAGCACCAAAGATGAGTTGGCAGACATATTTATGAAACCTTTATCAAAAGATAGTTTTGAGTATCTCAGGAAGAAGCTGGGAGTAATTCCCTTTCTTGAGTGTGATTAGAACTCACAGATAATACATTAGTCCTTGGTGACTGATGAGTGGTTGACTACTCTACTTCTGGAGTAGTACCTATTCTTATTTGTATTTGGCATCCTTTGCCATTGATGTCAAAGGGGGAGTATAGAGTAAGGGGAGCATATACTCTGGGGGAGTATATAGTCATGAAAATAAAAACACAATCAAAGGAGATGCAACAGTTAATAGGAACCTTTGATGAGGATATTGAGAATATTGTAAAAAGAAAGAAGACACTTTTGGATTGATGGTGTTTTTAATATCATATGTTGCCATCAATGTCAAAGGGGGTGATTGTTGAAGATTTTCCTTTGTGCAAATAGTTGACTGTATGTTTGTCATTGATGACAACATATAGTATACAACAACATATTGTATTCACTTTTTAGTATGGATATGTTGGAGCCTTGCATGGTTTTTTTAATGTTTTAGACAGTTATTATACCATGTTCATAGACGCGGATTCAGAAGTTCAATTACAGTTGAGTTATGTTGATCTATTCACTAGCCATAGTTTTAGAGGAATGTTTTTAGAAAGACGAAAATAATCTTATTGATTCTTCAGTTGAGCCTATCTATGGGATATGTGTGTTCAGATTCATGTTTAGTTATGAATCAAAGATGATTAACCAAAGGCACTAAACGTGTTTCATCTGAAGTGTGATGTTTGAGTAATTTTGGTGGAGCCGAATATGTGAAGCAATGCGTCTATTCATTTTGAGTTGAGTAGTTCTAATTATTTTGTGTGCTTAGTTTAGCTGACAAGAAAAGTATTGAAGGGATTCCTACAGCCGACGTGATCATATCCTTTGAAGAAGATACATATAACAGCTCATTTGTGATCACTTAGTGTGAATGATAAGAAAATAGACAAGAAAAAGAACAGAGAAAAATGCTAGTTGTTTTGGGACAGTAAAGCTAGTTCATTCATCAATTAAAGATCTATGTGAAGAAGTAGAAAGTGCATACAATTCACTGGAACTGAGCAAGACATCAGGTCTATTTAAAAAATTCAATTATCAGATATAGTGTATATCTATTTTGCAGAAGGTTGCAACCTTCATCATTTTAGTAGTGTGCTATCGGACTTTGTTTCCTCACCCCTAACAGGGTTATTTGTAAAAGACTCCTAACAGGGTCCAACCCTTAACCAGGTCATTGTACTTATTACATTGTAAAGATCAACTCCTAATAGGGTTGTAAGATATTCTAACAGGGATCATTATACTCTAGTACAGTTCTTTTTGGGTGCTAATTCCCACTGTGGTTTTTACCTATTTTGGTTTCCCCGTAACCAAAATTATGGTGTTCTATTCTGTGTTATCTTGTTGTATTTATGAATTATGTTATTCTGTACTTAATTGGAGAAAAGAATTAAAACTAGTAGATAACCGATTCACCCCCCTCTCAGTTATCTCTTGGGACTATTCCTAACAAATCATAGCTACAGGTACAAAGGAAGTACCTGAGATGATGGCAATACAAATAAATGTGACTGATCAAGTCACTAATCAAGGTACATCACTTAAACAAGTCATAGTGGATACCAAAGGGAAAGGTATAATGACAGATACAAAGATTGAAAGGGAATCAAAAAAAAATTTGAATGTGTCACAAGTTGTACAAATTATGATAGATAACGAAGGATTGAAATAGTAGAGGTATATCCTCTAACCTATTAGAATTCAAAGAATTCATAAGCCAACATCATCTGCATACAAAATAACCTATTACAAAAGCAAAGCTTGGAGACAAAAAAGTTTTGAAAGACCAAATATTCATTCAAAGAGGGAATACAAAATACAAAGAGATCAAATCTTATGAAGGTGATCAAAACCCTAAAAGGGAAACCCTAAAGGGGAAAATCTAGGTTGCACAATAATAATTAATAAAAGAATTAATTATTATATGCCTAAAGTTTAGCGTAAGTGAAATAAAGAATAATAAGTGACTTAATAATTGAATCAATATGATTTAATTAATAAGTGGAATCACTTTATTACTCTAACACCCCCCTTAAGATAAACTTAGGGAGAAGCTAAAAACATAGAAACAACTACTAAAAGTAGGAAATGGGTCCCAAGAACAAGGCTTGATTAGGTACCCAAGTACAAAAAAATCTATGTAAAGAGGAGAAAAGGAGAAAAACCAGTGGAAAAAACCCATCTCCAAAAATAGATGAAGCTTAGTGAAGAACTAAAGAAGCCTCCAAACTAGAGAATGTCCCAGAAAATAGGAATAGAGCATGAAGCTGCAAACATTGTCGAAGAATAACTGCTGGAATCTCCACTCTAATGGAACATAATCAAGTAGATAATATTGTAAACAAATCCGAAAGAGTTGATCAATCGAAGATGGAAGAATGCCTCAAAATAGGAATGAAATAAGAGTACCCATATGGTAAATGATCCATCTCACCGAAATACATAGGTACCAGCCACTACATCTGCCTATTACATGGGAACAAATACTCAATACATAGATCACTCCACCAAACCAAGGAAGCATTAGAACCAATAGGAGATACCCCCCATAATGTTGAGAAGGGAGAGGCATGATAGGTACATTGAATTAGACTGCCAAGAAATACTGCATGATGAGGAACGTACAAACACATATAAAGGATTGTGTCATGGAAGGAACACTCACTTGACACACATAATGAGGCCAATGTCATGGAAGGAATACTCACTTGAAAAAGGTAGATGGAAAATAAGGCAAATATAAAACCCCCCATGACACTTTATAAAATAGTGCGATTACAATCAAGCACAAAATGTGCAGGATCCAAAGCATGCATCATATGGCACTTTATTTTGGTGCATTTGCAAACAAGAAAAGCTACAGAAATATATAATAGAATAACTGAGAGTGGGAGGTGAATCACTAGCCTTAATAATAATTTTAAAAATCCAAACAAAAACTTATATCTTAAATATAATACCCTCTAGTTATCTTTCAGTCCATCAAGATGTATGCCATAAATAACTTTAACAAATATAACCCGCTCGGTAAGATATACTGTTTATCTTTTCTATACTTTACCGAATAGCAGTAAATAAACTTAGTGTTAACCGACCAATCTAGTTTTAATAATGTGTAAAGAAAAATATCAATGCAATGAATCATATACACATTTGATACATAGATTTTTAAGGTGGAAACCCAAAATAATTTCACTCTTCTGAAGTGAGCTCCGTGAAGAGCCAACCAGGTTAGAGGTTACAATACACACTATTAAGTGTGACCTTGTTAGAGGATTTAAAACCAACAGTTTGTCTTTTGACCTAGAACTCACTATGTTGTCAAAAAGAAAACCTTTTGATACTCTTGAGTATCTCAATACAATAAGGACCGTTAAATCCCACTCGGTTAAGAGATTTTATGAATCAATGGTTAAACTGATATAGTAAATGATCTCTACAAATTACAAATTTAACTTGCAAATACTTAGATCTATTGTTAGTCCAATAATACCTCTTTGATCAATATTCACTTCAGTTCATTTGTTTTCTTTCTTTCTTCTGCTCGGTGAATGCTCTGTCATTTGTTGCTCAGTGTCCATAGTATTACTTGGCTCTGTTCTTTAACCTGCATGATCAGATCGGCATGAAGAATTATATCTTCACCAGAATATATTCAGCATCTGTCTTTTAACAATGAAAACCTTGTCTTTTTATATAGACATGATTAGCCACTCAATATTCTTTTTTTTTCATAGATCTCTTCTTGATCCGTAAAAATTTTCATGTGTTTCTTTATCCCGTAAAGCTCTGCTTTACTTTTATTCCAAAAATATCTCCTTGATAATTGTGAATAAAAGGTGCTTTAAATCTTCTTTCATGCTTTAGTTTAACTGATCATTGAAAATAAAGCAATCAAACAGTCAATCCTTAAATATAGCTTCTGCCAGCTAAGTAGTTTTGTTTTTCATTAACTTCAATTTTGTTCGGTCATCATCTTCAGTTGTGCTCGGTTATCAACTTCAGTTTACTGCGATGCTCAGTAAAACTTGCTCAATATACACTGTGAACTACTCGGGGTTCACTGTTCGTCGGTGTATACAGACTTTTTATGTTTTACCGATAACATAAGATTTGTCTCTTCAGATCTTCAAGGTTATGATATTATGTGTATGAACAATCAAACCATATCAAGTTGACATCAATGAAAATACAATATATTAACTGATTTAATGTCTTGCATTCACTTTTGCATCTCGGTGATCATCAACTTATCATCTTCAAATATTCAATCAGTTATAATTCATCAATCTCTCCCTTTGGCATTAATGGAAACATAATATGAAATATTCCATATCATACCAAATTTATTGTTCTATAACTAATTCAAATATTTGAATCTTGGTAACATTTTCTAGCTCAGATTTGATTATTTTGTGTGCTCTCCCTTTCTTCATTCCCTTTAGTGGATAGGTGTTGCAATTTTGTCTTCTAATTTTGTCTCTCCCTTTCTAGATAGATATGCAGTGTTAACTCTTTCCAATTCTCTCCCTTTGATGGATGGTTATTTCATTGAATCTTTCTCTCCCTTTAGATGTTCTTCTACCTAATAGATATTTTAATAAATATATCTCTCCCTTTGACAATGATGCCAAAAAAATTCTTCTCTGTAGTAGCCAACAATATTTTTTATCCCTTTGAAGTTTCTTCTTCCTTTAGTGGACTGATATTTCACTGCAGTCCATATCTCAGCTTGCATCAACATAATTAATCTTCTAATAACGTGTAGGCTGATGCAGCCTCCAAGTCATCTTAGTGACTAGTAGACAAGGGACAAACCCTTAGTCTATTGCTCAGGTATTCAAATGTATCTTTTGGAAATGGTTTTGTGAATATGTCTTCTAGTCATTCTTTGGATTGTACATATTCCAGTATCACCTATTTCTCTTGTACTTGTTCCCTTAAGTAATGATACTTAATAGCTATGTGCTTTGTCTTAGCATGCATTACAGGGTTCTTTGATATGTTCATAGCACTATTATTATCACAATAGATAATTACTAGGTCAAGAATTTCCTCATTCATACCTTTCAGCAATTGCTTGATCCATCCAATGTTAAAGAAACTTGCAATAGCAGCTACATATTCTTCTTATGCAGTTGATTGAGATATGCATCCTTTCTTTTTACTTATCCAGGATACAAGTTTGTCACCCATAAAGAATGCTCCTCCTATAGTGCTCTTTCTATCATCTATGTTTCCAGCCTAATCAGCATCAGTGTAAACTTGTAGCTCCAATTTGCCTTCTTTATTGTACCACAAACCATAGCCTTCAGTATTCTTTAGATATCTCAAAATTCTCTTAACAACAGCCATGTGTGATTCCTTAGTATTAGAAGAGAATCTTGCAACTATACCAACTGCATGTTCTATATTAGGTCTAGTGTGTACAACATACATTAGTTTACAAATCATAGATCTGTATAAGGTCTAATTTACCTCGGTTGTCTTGTCTTCCTTTTTCAATTTGCATCTAGTTTCCATAGGTGCTCCAACTATTTTTGAGTCCTTCATCTTGAATATCTTCAGAACTTCTTTGATGTATTTGGATTGTGTGATGTAGATGCCTTCATCCTATTGTAGAATCTATAGAACAAGAAAAAATTTGATCTCTCCAAACATTGACATTTCAAATTCTTTTCTCATTTCATCAGTAAATGATTTGCATAGCATATCATTACCTCCAAATATTATATCATCAACAAATATCTAAGCAATCAAAGTCTTATCATCAATATCTCCTTTCAAATATAGATTATTGTTGTCAATTGTTCTAACAAATCCAATACTAATGATATAAGACTGAAGTCTTTCATACCATGCTCTCAGTGCTTGTTTTAGTCCATACAAGGATTTATGTAGTTTACAAACCATGTTTCTCTTCTTAGGATCAACAAACCCTTCAAGTTGTTCAATGTATACCTCCTCTTCTAGTATTCCATTCAGAAATGCAGATTTAACATCCATTTGATATACTTTGAATTCTTTAAAAGTAGCATAAGCAAGTAGAATTCTTACTCCTTCTAGTCTAGAAATGGGTGCAAGGGTTTCTCCTTAATCAATACCTTCTTATTTTTCATACCTTTTGCATACCAGTCTTGCTTTGTTTCTTATGACTTCTCCATTCTCATTGATTTTGTTTCTGAATATCCATTTGGTGCCAATGAAATTTTTGTCACTTGGTCTAGGCATTAAGGTCCATGTTTTATTCTTCTCAATCTGTTTAATCTCTTCATTCATTGCACTAACTCATTCTTGATTCTCAAGTGCAATATTAATAGATTTAGGCTCAAAATAACAAATCAAACATCTATTGTTTAAAGACTTACTTCTTGTTCTCATTCTTGCTCTTTTGTCTCCAATGATTTGGTCTTGTGGATGGTGTCTTCTAACATATTTAGCAAGTATAGGTTAAGATCTATGTTCTTCATTTTGATCTTCATTATCATTATGTTCAGTATTGTTAGCATTTTCCTGATTCTCGGTGTGTGCAACATGTTGCTCGATTACATTGTTATATCGTGTCAGGTTCTTCAATATAAACAAATCTGTTGTAATCTTCAGGTTCCTTTATGCTTTCCTCATCATTTTTCTCAGCAAATTCATCTACTTTAACATTTGCACTCTCAATGATTTTGTTAGAAGATTTGTTCAGACATTTATAAGCTTTTCTTTTAGTAGAATATCTGAGAAATATTCCTTCATCACTTTTAGAGTCAAGTTTCCCATTTCTCTCATCTTTCATTATATAGCATTGACTTCCAAAAATTCTAAAGTAACTCACATTTGGTGTGTATCCATACCATATCTCATAAGGTGTCTTATTTGTGTCTTTCTTCAATTCAACTCAGTTTAGTGTATAGACAGTAGTACTTAGAGCTTCTCTCTAGAATGTTTGTGTGATGCTTTTTTAATCATCAATGTTCTAGCACAATCAACAATTGATCTATTCCTCCTTTCAACAATCTCATTTTCCTAGGGTGTTCTCAGTGCAGAAACCTGTTTTGTAATGCCATGCTCATTACAAAAGTTAGTGATTTCACCAGAAATAAATTCTCCTCCTTAATATGATCTTAAATATTTCAGTTCTTTTCCACTTTGTTTTTCAACTTTAGCTTTATACCATTTGAACATATTAAATGCTTCAGATTTCACTTTTAAGAACATGACAATCATCATCCTAGAATAGTCATCAACAAATAGAATAAAATATCTATCACCATAAAATCTCTTTGTTCTCATTGGTCCACATAAGTCAGTATGGACTAACTCCAGAATAGTATTAGATGTGTAGGTTTTTCTCTTGAAACTAGACTTTGTCATTTTTCCTATTTGATAATTCTTGCACATAACATGGTCAAGTTTTGAAATACTCAGTAAGCCTCTTACTTTTCTTTTCTTACTTATCTTAATGATTTTGTCAAAGTTCACATGACATAACCTTTTATGCCACAACCAAACGTCTTCATTTCTAGCTAATAAAAAAGTGGTCTCAATACCATCAAGATAGAATAGATTACCTTTTGTTTGTTCACCAGTACCGATCAAATTTCTTTTTCCATTGTAGATCATTACCTTTTTGTTCTCAAATGCAACTCGGTGTTCTATGTTGTTCAATTGTGAAACACTCAACAAAATATAGTTAAGTCCTTTCACCCAGTATTCATTTTCACATCTAATCAGATTATTCAACATGATGGTACCTTTTCCTTCAACTGGGAAAGGTTAGTCATTACTCATCCTAACTGATCCACCATTATAATATTCAAAAGTTTCAAACTTTTCTTTATCTCCAGCCATGTGATGAGTACAACCACTATCAATAATCAAGACATCATTTTTACTAACTTTAGATATGATTGTTGTTTCAACATACCTTTGTTCTTCACCTGAGTCATCCTTCATAGCAAAATTTACTACCTCAATATCTTCATCAGGATCAGTACCAGAATTTTCAGCTTTCTTCTTAACCAGGTAACAAGCCTTCTTTCTTTTTTCCTTGTAATCTTGGTTATCTCTTCTATCAGAGTGTTAGTTTCTTCTGTAGTCTCTGTCATCACTTCTGTCATACTTATTTTCATAAGATTTGTCATTGTTTCTTTCATATTTTCTCTTGTTAGGGCATCTTGCAGCAAAATTTCCAATTTCTTTGCAATAAAAATAGACCAATGGTAATTTACCTTTATATCTTCCTTTACCTCTGTTTAATCTCCTAGCCACTAGTGCTTCAAGTTCATCAAGTTCTTGTTCATCACTGTCACTATCATTTCTCATAGTGTGTTTGTTACTAGATTTGCTTATTTTCAGAGAAGACTTGAATACAAACTCAATAGTAGGTAAGACATTGTTGTCATATTTATTCATCTCAAATGAAATAAATCTACCAATCAAACTATCAAGAGTAACATTATTACTAGCTATTTCTCTCATTTATTGAACTGTAGATACTCTAATAGCATAAACAGGTAGTAAGGTTCTCAGAATTTTACTTACAATTGTTTCTTCCTCAAGTACTCCTCCTACTCCACAGATAGCATTAACAACTTCTTTGATTGTACTACTGTACTGAGTGATGTTCTCTCCTTCTTTCATTCTTAGGTCATCAAACTTTCCTCTTAGGCTTTCAGCTTTATCTCTCAGCACATTTTCATCTCCTCCATGTACTAGCTTGAGTTTGTCCCACATTTTCTTTGCATAGGTGCATGATTTCACATCTTCAAATTCAATATCGATTATGAAGAAGCAAGTTCTATCATCATAAAATTGTGTTCATGTTTCTCTCTTAATTGATCAACAGTCAGAGGTCGAGTAGGTGCAACATATTCAGTATCCAAGTGTTGTGTAACATCATTTCCAATACCAGATAGATGAAGTATTATCCTTCTTTTCTATGATGGAAAT
Organism: Thuja plicata; assembly: GCA_018584345.1. Taxonomy (NCBI): domain Eukaryota; kingdom Viridiplantae; phylum Streptophyta; class Pinopsida; order Cupressales; family Cupressaceae; genus Thuja; species Thuja plicata. The sequence continues at coordinate 1,924,139 of MU227665.1, forward strand.
TTGTCCTTGTTCAACTTAGGCACATCCCTTTTACTCATCTTGTGATCTTTAGCTTAAGTCCCTTTAAAATTTTCTTCCAAGCACCAAATCTCTGATACCAATTGTTAGAATAACTAAGCGTGGGGGCAGGGTGAATCAGTGGCCTTAATAATAATTCTAAAAATCCAAACAAAAAACTTATATCTTAAATATAATACCCTCTAGTTTTCTTTCAGTCCATCAAGATGTATGTCATAAATAAATTTAACAAATATAACCTGCTCGGTAAGATATATTGTTTATCTTTTCTAGACTTTACTAAATAATAGTAAATAAACTTAGTGTTAACTGACCAAACCAGTTTCAATAATGTGTAAAGAAAATTATTAGTGCAATGAACCATATACACATTTGACACATATATTTTTAACATAGAAACCCAATATGGGAAAAACTACCTGCGACCGGTAACCCAAAAAAATTTCACTCTTCTGAAGTGAGCTCGGTAAAAAGGAAACCCTATTAAAGGTTATAATACACACTATTACATGCGACCTTGTTAGAGGATTTAAAACTAACATTTTGTCTTTTGACCTAGCACTCACTATGTTGTCAACAAGAAAACCTTTTGATACTCTTGAGTATCTCAATACAATAAGGACTCTTAAATCCCACTCGGTTAAGAGATTTTCTGAATCAATGGTTAAACTGATATAGTAAATGATCTATTCAAAATACAACTTTAACTTGAAAATATTTAGATCTATTGTTAGTCCAATAATACCTCTCTGATCAATATTCATTTCAGTTGCTTTGCTTTCTCTCTTTCTTTTGCTCGGTGAATGCTTTGTCCTCTGTTGCTTGGTGTCCACAGAATTCCTTGGCTTTGTTCTTTACCCTGTATGATCAGATCTGCATGAAGAATTCTATCTTAACCAAAAAATATTCATCATTCATCTTTTAACAATGAGTTCCTTGTCTCTTTATATAGACCTTATTAGCCGCTCAATCTTCTTTTTTTTGTCGTAGATCTCTTCTTGATCTGTAAAACTCGCCATGCGTTGCTTTATCCTATAAATCTCTGCTTTAGTTTTATTCCAAAAATCTCTCCTTGATAACTGTGAATAAGAAAATATTTAAATCTTCTTTCATTTTTTAGTTTAACTAATCGTTGAAAATAAAGCAATCAATCAGTCAATCCCTAAATATAGCTTCTGCCACCTAAGTAGTTTTGCCATTCTTTAACTTTAGTTCTGTTCAGTCATAATTTTCAGTTGTGCTTAATCATCAACTTCAATTTACTGCGGTGCTCGGTATACACCTGCTCGGTATTGTTAGAATGAATTCAAAATAACTGAGAGGGGGGTGAATCAATTATCCTCAGGTCTAGATGTACCCATTAAAACTTTATACCAATTTGAAAAATTTAGATCTACTCGGTAGCAATAATATAAAAGCGTGCAGTGTACTATAATAATGAAATAAGCTTGTAGAAACTTAACAGTAAAACACAACATAAACATTCACACATTTTGACACCATGATTTAATGTGGAAACCCAATATGGTAAAAACCACTAGTAACATGCTACCAAAATTTTCACTCTTTTGAAGTGAGCTCTGTTAGGGGCCAACCCTGTTAAAGGTTAAAAAACACACTGTCAAATGTGACCTGGATAAAGGATTTAATCACCCTATTAGGAGTGGCCTTGTTAGAGGACTTAGAACATTCCAATATGAATGTCACCTTGCTCAAAGGATTTATACAATGACTATTAGCTCAACCTTGTCAAAGGATTTTAACTGATACAATGGTTAGAAAGTAATCAACAGGTTTGATCTGATTCATACAACTTACTTTGCAATCTAGATCCAATTTAGCTCTTATGCTAATTCACTGAGTGGCCTCCATTCTCATCTCAAACTCCATATCTTCTTGGAAATTTGTCAAGCAATCTCTCTCTGCTTCTCTTCTTAGCCTTCTTTGCTTAGATCTTGCCAATCAGTCAATTAACCATGCAATCTTCTTGCACACTCTACACATATAGCTATATCCATGAATAACCCCTTGAGGTTATCATGTACCTCTCCATCTAGGTTGGATAAATCTTTTTCCACTTAATCAAGATCGTAGATCTTAGGTTAGGTTAGATCTAATGGATCTTTCCATCATTACATTACCATTTACTTCTCCAAAGTAGTCTTTAATTAAATCTTGAATCCATGCATTAATTGCAGTTACCCATGCATTAAATAATGTGAATCAATCTTTAATTAACTTTACATATCCCAATAAAATCAACTAAGTCGGCCATAGATCTCAAATCTCATCAATAATCAAAATATTATTTCTCGGCCAACACTGTGTTCTTCCACTTGGTCATCTCTATATTCCTCGGCATTTCACTGGTGCTCGGCCATCACTGGCTTTGTTCGACATCAACTTCATGTTGCTCGGCATCAACTTTTCTTTTCTCGACATCAACTTCTCAGTGAATTGTCAATGAAAGATAAACAACATATCACTTTGCCAATGTGCCAAATGATCAAGTACTCTTGTGTTTACCCATAACTCAACTATTTCCCTCGGTCTTCTTGTTATCCTTTTCTTCACATCAATAGATATAGTAATCAAACAGATAACAATAGTCTCACCAGTTAAGGTTTGACATCAATGACAAAACAATAATTATTCCCATTGTAGCTTTCAAAACAATCTTTCCAACAATCTCCCTCTTTGGCATTGATGGCAACACTAAACAATAAAACAATAATTTTCAACCATAGTTACCATACAATCCAAAAAGTCTGTTTGTGTTCCTTGATATGAACAAATCTTCATTAATGTCTTTAGCTTCATTCTGATTCTCATTTTGTAAAACTTTTCTCCCTCTGTGTCTATGATCACACTGATGTTTTTCTGTTAAAACTTTTCTTCCTCTATGTCTATGATCACACTGATGTCTTTCTATTTCTGTTCATAAATTTCTCCCTCTTTCAGTAAATTCTCCCTCTTTGACAACAATGCCAAAGACGTTGACATCTTAATCATGCAAATTCTTCTATTCTAAACTCTGTATCATGTTGTTTCTGTCATCTTTCTTATGACTATTTTTATTTTTCTATCCTTGTTTGTCTTTCACAACTTTAGGCAGCATCCTAAAGTGTGTCTGTCTGTGCATCAATGTGAAAATTATTCTGAATATAACATTTGATGCAATAGTACCATTCTAAACTAATTAGCCTCAGTTAGGGGAATCACCCCTAATTTACCTCGCAGATACTCATGAGCATCCTTGGGTAGTGCCTTTGTAAATATGTCATCTAACTATTCCTTAGTGTTCACATACTCCAGTCTCACTTCCTTCTTCTAAACTAGATCCCTCAGGTAATGATACTTGATAGCTATATACTTTGTCTTAGAGTGCATTACAGGGTTCTTAGAAATATTAATGGCACTCATGTTATCACAATATATGACAACTGGTTCTATGATCTCTTCTTTCATACCTTTCAGTAGTATCTTTAACCACACAATATTAGAGAAATTAATTGCTACTGCCACATACTCAGCTTCAGCTATAGATTGTGAGGTGTAGTTTTGTTTCTTTCTTTTCCATGAAACTAATATTTTTCCCAAAATAGATGCTCCTCATGTGGTGCTTTTTCTGTCATCTACATTTCCAGCCCAATCAGAATCAGTATAAATTCTCAGTTCAAATTTCTCATTCCTTTTGTAATATAGACCATATTCATCTGTTCCTTTCAAATATCTCAGAATCCTCTATACTGCCATTATATGAGTTTCCTTGGGATTGGCAGAAAATCTAGCAACAATTCCAATAGCTAATGCAATATCAGGTCTACTATGTACAACATATTGTAGTTTTCCAATCATTGATCTGTACAGTGTTTGATTTACTTCTTTTGTCTCATCACTTTTGGTTAACTTCTATCTAGTAGCCATGGGTGTACTCACTGGTTTTAAATCTTCCATTCCAAAAGTTTTTAGTATCTCTTTGATATATTTTGATTGAGTAATATAGATACCATTCTTCATCTGATATATTTGTAAACCAACAAATTTTTTTATCTCACCAAACATAGACATCTCAAATTTAGTTTGCATCTCCTTTGCAAATGCTTGGCATAACATATCTTGTCCACAAAAGATAATGTAATCAAAAAAAAATTTAGCTAATAAAGTACCTTTACTTTGGCCTATCTTCAAATATAGATTGTTGTTGTCATTTATTCTTGCAAATCCAATCTTCATCAGATAATTGTGCAATCTCTCATACCATGCTCTAGGTGCTTGCTTTAGTCCATAAAGTGCTTTGTGTAATTTGCAAACCATATTTATTTTGCTTGGGTCAGAAAATCCATCAGCTTGTTCAATGCATACTTCCCCTTCTAATATCCCATTTAGAAATGTTGACTTCACATCCATTTGATAGACTTTAAATCTTTTGTAGGATGCATATGCAAGTAAGGTTCTTACACCTTCCAATCTTGCAACTGGAGAAAATGTCTCTCCATAGTCAATTCCTTCCTCTTGTTAATAACCCTTGCATGCCAGTCTAGAGCTTTATTCCTTGTTACCTCTCCATGTTCATTCATCTTGTTTCTGAATACCCACTTAGTACCAATTACATTTTTACCATTTGGCCTAGGTACAAGTGTCCAATTATTGTTCTTTTCAATCTATTCAATTTCTTCGTTCATGGCTTGAATCCAGTCTTCATTATCTAAAGCATATTTTACTATTTTAGGCTCAAAATCACATAATAAGCAAGTATCTTCTCTTAATTTTCTTCTTGTCATAACTGCAGAATCCTTTTCTCCTATTATTTGATTAGGTTTATGGTGCCTTCAAACATACTTTGCCAAAGTAGGTTCTTTCTCTGCTTCAGATTGATCATTCATGTTTAATTCAGGTTGAAATTGTGACTCAACATCTCCATCAGATAGCTCGAAAGTCACCTCCTGTTGCCCAAAAACATCGTTCTATGACTCGGAAGGTTCAAACTATTTCTCAGCAACTTCATTCTTAGTTTCATTAGAATCTTCCTCATCAGAATAGGTGAATGATTTGTAACTTTTAGGCTCAGTCATGCTTTCAACTTCATTTCTTTTTGCATATTCATCATTTCTAACATTTGCACTTTCTACAATTTTGTTAGTGTTAGAATTCAAACACTTGTATGCTTTACTTTTAGTTGAATATCCAAGAAATATGCCTTCCTCTCCTTTAGCATCAAGTTTTCCATTTCTATTATCCTTCAGTATGAAACATCTACTTCCAAAAACTTTAAAATAGATTACACTAGGTGTATATCCATACCATAGCTCATAAGGTGTAGCATTTGTACCTTTTTTGACTTGTACTCTATTAAGGGTATAGACTGTTGTACTTACAGCTTCTTTCCAATATTTTTGTGCAACATTTTTCTCCATCATTAGTGTTCTGGCACAATCCATGATAGATCAATTTCTTCTTTTAGCTATGCCATTCTGTGGTGGTGTCCTAGGTGCAGACATCTATCTTTTTATCCCTCTTTCATTGCAAAACTTGTTAAACTCATTAGAAATAAACTTGCCTCCTCTGTCAGATCTCAGACATTTTAGACTCTTACCTGTCTCCTTTTCAACTTTTTCCAAGTACCACTTAAACAACTGGAATGCATCATATTTTTCTTTAAGAAACATAACAGTCATTATTCTAGAGTAATCATCAACAAATAAGATAAAATATTTGTCTCCCCAGTAATTTTTCTCACCAATAGGTCTACAAAGGCTAGTATGAACCAATTCTAAAATATCCTCAAAAGTATGAGTTTTACTCTTAAAACTAGATTTAGTCATCTTTCCCAATTGACATTGCTTTCACATTGCATTTTTAGGTTTCTTTAACTTAGGTAGACCTCTAACCTTTTTCAATTTTCTTATGCTTACCAAGTTATCAGAGTTTACATGACACAACCTTTTATGTCATAACCAAACATCACTATATTGTGCAAACAAGCATGTCTCAACACTTAAATCCAGATAAAATAAGTTACCTTTTTTCTTCTCACCACTTCCAACTAATTCTCCATTAGCATCATAGATCTTTGCTTTCCTGCGATGGAATTCAACTCTGTAACCAGAAGTATTCAGCTATGAAACACTCAATAAGTTATACTTAAGATCATCAACCCAATATACATCATCACATGTAATTTTGTCAGTCAATTGAATTGATCCTTTCCATTTGACACGACATGGTGTATCATTTCCAAATTTAACATAACCACCTTTACACTGATCTAAGGTTTCAAATTTATCTTTATCACCGGTCATGTGATGTGAACAACCACTATCGATAATCCAATGATCACCTTTACTCATATAATAAATTAGTGCAGTTTTCTCAGCATCATCAGAATCATCTTTCATTGCAACATACACAACTTCTATATCATTTTCATTAGATTTATCAAATTCATTATTAGAAGCTTCTTCAGCTATATAACAAGATTTCTTACCTTTATCTTTGTAATCCTTGTACTTCCTGAAGTCTCGGTCATCCTTTCTATCTTTATACTTGTTCTCTCTTCTCTCATCTTTGTCATTCTTATCAGGACATCTTGCAGCAATATGACCAACTTTGTTACATGAAAAACAAATAATATGAAGTTTACCTTTGAATTTTCCTTTTTCTCTTGATAGTCTTCTTTCCATAAGTGCCTCAAGTTCTTCTAGATCATCATCATAAGTGTCACTGTTACTATCCACATATTTCTTTCCTTTGTTTGATTTGTTGAGGACCATCTGGGACTTGAATGTAGATTCAATAGCTTGTGGAGTATAGTTATCAAAATTTGACATCTCAAATTGCAGTAAGTCTGCCTACCAAACTTTCCAAAGTCAAATTGTTGTTAAGAGTACATCTCAATTCTTGAATTGCAGATACTCTAATAGCATAAATAGGAAGAATTTTTCTTAGTACCTTTCTCATGATGGTGTTATCATCAATGGTTCCTTTATTTCCTCTAATAGCATTTACAACTTCCTTTATCCTACCATAATATGAAACTATATTTTCCTCCTTGCATTTTCATTTCATCAAACTTACCTCTCAAGCTTTCAGATTTGGCTCTTAGCACATTTGTGTCACCTCCATAGATGGTTTCAAGGGAATCCCATATTTTCTTTGCGCTTGTAGTGTCCTTTATGTCTTCAAACTCATGATAGTTCAGGGATGATGCAGTCTCCAACATTGCTTGATTATGTTCTTTCTTTTCTCTTAACTATGCAGCATTGAGAGCTCCTATGGGGGCTACATATTCTTGATCAACATGACGTTTAGCAGAATCACCAACACCAGCCAAGTGAAATTTCATCAAACTTTGCCATGCAGGATAGTTATCCTTGTTCAACTTTGGTACCTCCCTTTTATACATCTTGTTCTTTTACTCCAAGTACCTTCAAACTTTTTTTTAAGAGAACTAATCTCTGATACCAATTGCTAGAATGAATTTAGAATAACAAAGAGGGGGGGTAAATCAGTTATCCTTAGGTCCAGATGTGCCCATTAAAATTTTATACCAATTTGTACAATTCAGATCTGCTCAACAACAATAATATAAAAGTGTGCAGTTTATTGTAATAATAAAATAAGCTTGTAGAAACTTAGCAGTAAAACACAACATAAACATTCACACATTTTGACACCATGATTTAACGTGGAAACCCAATATCGGAAAAACAACCAGAAATATGATACCAAAATTTTCACTCTTCTGAAGTGAACTCTGTTAGGAGCCAACCTTGTTAAAGGTTACAAAACACACTATTAAATGTGACCTGGTTAAAGGATTTAATCACCCTGTAAGCAGTGGCCTTGTTAGAGGACTTAGAACATTCCAATCTGAATGTCACCATGCTCAAAGGGTTTATACAATGACTATTAGGTCAACCTTGTTAAATTATTTTAACCGATACAATGGTTAGAAAGTAATCAGCATGTTTGATTTGATTCATATAACTTACTTTGCAATCCAAATCCAATTCAACTCTTATGCTAATTACTGAGTGGCCTCCATTCTCATCTCAAAGTCTAGATCTGCTTGGAAATTCATCAAGCAATCTCTCTCCACTTCTTTGCTCAGCCTTCTTTGCTTAGATCTTTCCAATCAGTCAATTAACCATGCAATCCTCTTACATACTCTACACATACAACTATATCCATGAATAACCCCTTGAGGTTATCATATACCTCTCCATCTAGGTCGGATAAATCTTTTTCCACTTAATCAAGTTCATAGATTTTAAGTTAGGTTAGATCCAACGGATCTTTCCATCATTACATTACCATTTACTTCTCCAAAGTAGTCATTAATTAAATCTTGAATCCATGCATTTATTGTGGTTACCCATGCATTAAATAATGTGAATCGGTCTTTAATTAACTTTACATATCCCAATAAAATCAACTAAGTCAGCTAGAGATCTCAAATCTCATCAATAATCAAAATACTGTTGCTCGGCCAACATTGTGTTCTTCCACTCGGTCGCCTCTATATTCCTTGGCATTTCACTGGCACTCGGCCATCACTGGCTTCACTCGGCATCAACTTTGCATTACTCGACATCAAATTTGCTTTTCTCAGCATCAACTTCTCTTTTCTTAGCATCAACTTCTCAGTGAACTGTCAGTGAAAGATAAGCAACATGTCACTTTGCCAATGTGCCAAATGATCAAGTACCCTTGTGTTTACCCATAACTCAACAATTTCCCTTGGTCTTCTTGTTATCCTTTTCTTCACATCAATAGATATAGTACTCAAATAGATAGCAATAGTCTCACCAGTTAAGGTTTGACATCAATGAAAGAATAATAATTGTTTCCATTGTAGCTTTCCAAACAATCTTTCCAACAGGTATACACTATGAAATTCTCGGGGTTCACTGTCTGTCAATATTCACTGTCACTCATTGTATACAGACTTTTTATGTTTTACCGATAACATAAACTTTGTCTCTTCAGATCGTCAAGGTTATGATATTATTTGTATGGATAATCAAACCATATCAAATTGACATCAATAAAAATACAATACATTAACTGATTTAATGTCTTACATTCACTTTTGCATCTTGGTGATCATCAACTTATCATCTTCAAATATTCAATCAGTTATAGTTCATCAATAGATGTCTATAATATTCAGAAAAGAAACAATCCCAGGACCTGAAACATCCAAGATAGCCACTAGAATGCCATAAAACAAAAAACTAAATAAAAGATATACGGAGCAAATTCTGGGAGTGAGATCCATAGAAGAAGAAAGGAGAATAGAACCAGCTTTTTGACGCCATGCAGAAGTTGAAAAAAGGAGTTCGGAGGAACGTGATATAGTGACCAGAGCACAAAATGGAACCCTAATATTGACTGGAAAAAAATCCTACAAGATGGCCAAATTAGATAACCAAAGTGAAAAATTCAGAATATCCTCTGAACCAGCTTTCCGTCGATATCTTGTTTGACAAAAAATGCCTCCATTTGCTCAAGTTATGAGCAAAAAACCACTAATAAGTCAAAAAACAAATAAACCAGAAGAAACCTCAGCCAAAATGGCAAAGCCCGGCTAAACTGGCGAAACCCTCCAAATCTGGACTGCCTCCAGATTTCTCACCAATTTTGGCAAAAAAAATAATATTATTTTTTTAATGAAAAATACTAATAAAAACAATAATTTTTTTTGAAAAAAACATTTAAAAAACAACATTTTTTTTTTTGAAATAAAAAAAAAAAAGATAAAAAAAAATAGCATTTTTTTTTAAGAAAAAAACACAAAAAAATCATTTATATTTCTTTTATTTTAAAAAGCATGTTTTTTTTATTAAAGAAAAAAACATAAGAAACTTTATATTTTTTTGTTTTAAAAAAATATTAAAAAAGAGATAGGGTTGTCATTTTCCCTCTCCTCCATGCAACTAGACAACATGGAAATCAAGGAAACACAGAGATCAAAGCGGCATGGAAATCGAGGTTGCACGAAAATTGAGACGTACAGAAATCGAGGCTGCGTCAAAACTAAGGAATATTTTTACCTCGTAAAGCATGTCAATGGCAGTGCATGCAAAAATAGGGCCCAAATTTCAATTTTGTCCAAATAGGACGTGCCTTATATGAAAATGGGGGGTTTTGGGGCATTTCAGATGTAACCCAGATGTCAGTTTTTGCCCAAAGTGCTCCAAAAAATAAATCCCCTCCAGATCCACACTCAAAATGTAGAAAAACCTTGAAACCCTCGGAGCTCCAAAATCTTCAAAAACTCAGGAACATGCAGCAACAGTGAGGCTCTGATACCATGTTAGAAGTCAAAGAATTCATAAGATGAGATCATCTGCATGCAAAATAACCTATTACAAAAGCAAAGCTTGGAGACAAAAAAGTTCTGAAAGACCAAATATTCATTCAGAGAGGGAATACAAAATACGAAGAGATCAAACCTTATGAAGGTGATCAAAAACCTAAAAGGGAAACCCTAAAGGGGAAAAATATAGGTTGCATTATAATAATTAATAAAATAATTAATTATTATATGCCTAAAGTTTAGCTTAGCTAAAATAGAGAATAATAAGTGACTTAATAATTAAATCAATATGATTTAATTAAAAGTGGAATCACTTTATTACTCTAACATAAACCTCATGTTTTCATCACAAGATGAGGAGCCCAAGGATGTAAAAGTGAGAAAAGAATAACTGAAGGAGGGGTTGAAAAAAAGGAGAGAAAGAAATAGTATTCAGGAAGTAAAAGAACTCATGTCTAAGGAGACACTTGAGATAGATGTTGAATTGGAAAAAGAGACAATTGATTTATCTACTCTATCCCTTGTTAAAAAGATTAAACTAGACCAAGTGGCACAATCACAAGGTAGGGAGGAGATTCTCAAGAATCACATTGAAGATAGTAAGATCATGGAGGATGAGTCATAGGTATTGGAAAATTTGATGCCAAATTATGTAAGAGATGAATTATTGACTCCATCAGACCAAGTCATAGGTCTACTTAGTGCAGTGAAAACACAATTCAAATCACTTGAAAATGCTACAGAATTAAAAATTAAAAGGGAAATTAATTCTGAAAGGTTTGAAGATCTAAAGTTGATGCTTGCACATGACAGATCACTATTGGACATTCACATTAAGGAGATGCAAAGAAAACTTAATGAAGGTAGGAATGTTTATAAGCCATGTTTGTCAATGAAGAAGTTTGTAGCAGGAATAGAGAAGCAGATTCAAGAGAATAAATAGAAAATGGAGCAAATAGAACAATCATTTGATTCTCTAAATTCTTCTACATCAGAATCTGAGAGTCAAGTAATCTCTTTATTTGACAAGATCAAAAATTTGGATAAGGAGAAGGAGAAGGAGAAGTCAAAAGTTAGTGAACTGAGCAGTTTGATAGCTCCCAAACTTCAAATACTTTATAGTGCAGTAAAAGAAGAACAAGTTTCTTTAGCATCATCAGACCTTATGAACTTACAAGTGGAAGAAGCTATTGTATTTTTTTTCAATGGCCACATTTTAATTTTGGATAGTCTCAAGAAAGGATGGGATCAATATATGCAATTATTGAAGACTATATGTTCATATGTTTTCCAATTAATGTAAGTTTCATAAAAAAAATCACATGTGCATATATGTATATGAATTTTTGGTAGCCTTAAGCTAAGGGAGAGTGATAATGTATGCGTAAGACATTTAATAGCTAATCCTTTTCCATTGATGTCTAAGAGGGAGTATAGGAGTGTGAAAAATATGTTGAAATGTTGAGTTTACTTAGATAACTCTTTTGGATGACAAATGTTTCTAGGCAGAGTCTATGCGGTAATACAGTGTATGGCACTTAGAAAAAACATTCACTAAGTGTTTCCATCAATGCCAAAAGGGGAGATTTTTGGAAAAAGACACTATATAGAATGTGCATTATGAGTGTATGTTGTCATTGATGGAAACTACTGTTGGAAAGATTTCTATAATGTAGACAATTGTTATTTTGTCATTGATGTCAAACCTTAACTGGTGAGACTATTGTTGTATGTTTGAGTACCATATCTATTGATTGATGAATATTTGAAGAATAGGATAACAAGAAGACCAAGGAAATGGTTGAGTTATGAATATACACCAGGGTACTTGATCATTTGGCACTTTGGCAAAGTGATATGTTGTTTATCTTTCACTGAGAGTTCACTGGAAGGTCGATGTCGAGCAAAGCAAAGTTGATGCCGAGCAAAGTGAAAGGTGATGTCGAGCAAATAAAAGATGATGTCGAGCGCCAATGAAATGCCAAGGGAGATAGAGAAAGCCGAGTAGTAGTATTTTAGTAATTGATAAGATTTGAGATCTCTGGCCGACATTGTTGATTTTATTGGGATATGCATTATTAATTAAGATTGGTCCACACTCATTTAATGTACGGGAAACCGTTATTAGCACATGGATTCAATATTTAATTAATGACTATATTGGAGAAGTAAATTAAATGTGATGATGGAAAGATCCATTGGATCTAACCTAACCTAAGATATACGATCTTGATTAAGCGGCAAAAGATCTATCTGACCTAGATGAATAGGTATAATATAACCTACTGAGGTTATTGTTATTTGACAGTGTGTTTTGTAACCTTTAACAGGGTTGGCTCCTAACAGGGCATCACTTCAGAAGAGTGAAATTTTAGTAGCATGTTACTGGTGTTTTTTCCCATATTGGGTTTCCAAGTTAAATCATGGTGTCAAAATGTGTGAATGTTTATGTTGTGTTTTACTATTAAGTTTCTGCAAGCTTATTTCATTAGTATAGTAAACTGCACACTTTTGTTGTTTATTGCTGCCGAGCAGATCTGAGTTGTTGATATGGTATAAAGTTTTATATGGGAACATTTGGACCTGAGGATAACTGATTCACCCCCCTCTCAGTTATTCTAAATTAATTCTAACAATTGGTATCAGAGCTTTTTTCTCTTGAAATAGTTTGAAGGTACTTGGAGATAAAGATCAAGATGTATAAAAGGGATGGACCGAATATTAACAAGGACAACTTTCTTGCATGGCAAAGTTTGATGAAACTTGACTTGGCTGGTATTGGTGATTCTGCTAAATGACATATTAAACAAGAATATGTAGCCCCTACTGGAGTTCTGAATGCTGCACAATTAAGAGAAAAGCATGAACATAATCAAGCAATGTTGGAACTTGCATCATCTCTGAACTATCATGAATTTTAGGATATCAAGGACTATACAAGTGCAAAGCAGATGTGGGATGCTCTTCAAACCATCTATGGAGGTGATATGAATGTACTGAGAGCCAAATCTGAAAGCTTGAGAGGTAAGTTTGATGATTTAAAAATGCAAGAAGGAGAAAATATAGTGTAATATTATGATAGGATAAAGGAAGTTGTAAATGCTATTAGAGGAGCTAAGGGAACCATTGATGATGACACTATCATGAGCAAGGTACTGAGAACACTTCTTAATATTTATGATATTAGATGTACTCCTAACAACAATTTGACACTAGAAAGTTTGGTAGGCAGACTTACTACATTTGAGATGTAAAATTTTGATAACTATACTCCACAAAATGTTGAATCTGCATTCAAGTCACAGATGGTCATCAACAAATCAAGGAAAGGAAAGAAATGTGTGAGCAATGATAGTGACACTTCAGATAATGATCTAGAAGAGCTTGAGACAATTATGGCAAGGAGACTAGCTAGAGGAAAAGGAAAATTCAGAGGTAAACTTCCTATTATTTGTTTTTCTTGTAACAAAGCTGGTCATATTGTTGCTAGATGCCCTAATAAGAATGAGAAAGATAAAATAAGAGACATCAAGTACAAAGATAGAAAGGATGACCAAGACAATAGAAAGTACAAGGATTACAAAGACAAAGGTAAGAAATCTTGTTATATAGATGAAGAAGCTTCTGACACTGAATCTGATAAATCTGATGAAAATGATATAGAAGTTGTGTATGTTGCAATGAAAGATGATTCTGATGATGATGAGAAAACTGCATTAATTTCTTATATGAGTAAAGGTGATCATTGGATCATTGATAGTGGTTTTTCACATCACATGATTGGTGATAAGGACAAATTTGAAACCTTAGATCAATGTAAAGGTGGATATGTTAAGTTTGGTAATGATACACCTTGTAGAGTTAAAGGGAAAAGATCAATTCAATTGACTAAAAAATTAGATGTGATGATGTGTATTGGGTTGATGATCTTAAATATAATTTTTTGAGTGTTGCATAGCTAAACACTTTTGGTTATAGAGTTGAATTCCATCACAGGAAAGAAAAGATCTATGATGCCAATGGAGAATTAGTTGGAAATGGTGAGCATACTAGAGGCAACTTATTTTATCTAGACTTAGCTGAAGAGACATGCTTGTTTGCACAATATAATGATGTTTGGTTATGGCATAAGAGGCTATGTCATGTTAAATTTGATAACTTGGTAAGCATAAGTAAATTGAAAA
>MU227665.1:1938785-1964544 GCA_018584345.1 Thuja plicata
TTGGAATTGGTTCATACTGACCTTTGTGGACCTATTGGTGAGAAAAGTTACTATGGAGAAAAATATTTTATTCTATTTGTAGATGACTACTCTAGGATGATGACTATTATGTTTCTTAAAGAAAAATATGATGCATTCAAGTTATTTAAGTGGTACTTGGCAAAGGTTTAAAAGGAAATAGGTAAGAGTCTGAAATGTCTAAGATCTAAAAAATGAGGTGAGTTCATTTCTAATGAGTTTAATAGGTTCTGCAATGACCGAGGGATAAAAAAATAGATGTCCGCACCTAGGACACCACCAAAGAATGGTATAGCTGAAAGAAGAAATCAATCTATCATGGATTGTGCCAGAACATTAATGATGGAGAAAAATGTTGCATAGAAATATTGGAGAGAAGCTATAAGTACAGTAGTTTATACCTTGAATAGAGTACAAGTCAAGAAAGGTACAAATACTACACCTTATGAGCTATGGTATGAATATGCACCTACTGTAAGTTATTTTAAAATCTTTGGGAGTAGATGTTTTATACTGAAGGATAACAAAAATGGTAAACTTGATGCTAAAGGAGAAGGCATATTTCTTGGATATTCTACTAAGAGTAAGGCATACAAGTGCTTAAATTCTAACACTAACAAAATTATGGAAAGTGCAAATGTTAGAATTGATGAATATTCAGAGAGAAATGAAGCTGAAAGCATGATTGAGCCTAAAATTTACAGATCATTCACTTATCCTAAAGAGGAGGATTCTAACAAAACTGAGAATGAAGTTTTTGAGCAATAGTCCACACCTGCCGAGACACAGAATGTAATTGTCGGGTAACAGGAGGTGACTGCAAAGATATCTGATGGAGATGTCGAGTCACATTTTCAACCTGCACTGAACATGAATGATCAAACTGAAGTTGAGAAAGAGCCTACTTTGGAAAAATATGTGAGAAGGCACCATAAACCTGATCAAATCATAGGAGAAAAGGATTTTGCAGTTATGACAAGAAGAAAATTAAGAGAAGACACATGTTTGCTATGTGATTTTGAGCCTAAGAAAGTAAAACATGATTTAGAAAATGAAGACTAGATTCAAGCCATGAATGAAGAGATAGACCAGATTGAAAAGAACAAGACATGGACACTAGTACCGAGGCCTGACAACAAAAATGTAATTAGTACTAAGTGGGTATTCAGAAACAAGCTGAATGAATATGGAGAGGTAACAAGGAATAAAGCAAGATTGGTATGCAAAGGTTATGCACAAGAGGAAGGAATTGACTATGGAGAGACATTCACCCCAGTTGCAAGATTGGAAGGTATAAGAACTCTACTTGCATATGCAGCGTACAAAGGATTTAAAGTTTATCAAATGGATGTGAAGTCAGCATTTCTAAATGGGATATTAGAAGAGGAAGTATATATTAAACAAGCTAATGGATTTGTTGACCCAAGAAAGAGGAACATGGTTTGTAGACTGCACAAAGCACTATATGGACTGAAACAAGCACCCAGAGCATGGTATGAAAGATTGCACAATTATCCGATAAAGATTGGATTTGCAAGAACAAATGACAACAACAATTTGTATTTGAAGACAGAGTAAGGTAAAGGAATTTTATTGGCCAAAAATTTTTTTGATGACATGGTATTCAGTGGACAAGATATGATATGCAAAGCATTTTCAAAAGAGATGCAAACTAAATTTGAAATGTCTATGTTTGGTGAAATAAAATTCTTTGTTGGTTTATAAATACATCAAATGAAGAATGGTATCTATATTACTCAATAAAAATATGTCAAGGAGATACTGAAAACTTTTGGTATGGAAGATTCAAAACCAGTGAGTACACCCATGGCTATTGGACAAAATCTAACAAAGAATGATGATACAAAAGAGGTAAATCAAACACTGTATAGATCAATGATTGGTAAGCTAAAATATGTTGTACACAATAGACCTGATATTACATTAGTAGTTGGAATTGTTGCTATATTTTCTGCTAATCCAATAGAGACACATATAATGGTAGTGAAAAGAATTCTGAGATATTTGAAAGGTATAGAAGATTATGGCCTATGTTACAAAAGGAATGACAAGTTTGAACTCAGATTCTATACTGATTCTGACTGGGTTGCTAATGTGGATGATAGAAAAATCACCACAGGAGGAACATTTCTTTGGGGGAAAATATTAGTTTCCTGGACAAGCAAGAAACAGAATTGCACCTCACAATCTACAGCTGAAGCCAAGTATGTGGAAGCAACAGTTAATTGTTCAAACATTGTATGGTTGAAGATACTAATGAAAGGTATGAAGGAGGAGATCACAGAACCAGTTGTCATATATTGTGATAACAAGAGTGACATTAATATTTCTTAAAATCCTATAATGCACTCTAAGACAAAACATATAGCTATCAACTATCATTACTTGAGGGAGCTAGTTAAGAAGAAGGAAGTGAGACTGGAATATGTGAACACTAAGGAACAGTTTGCAGACATATTTACAAAAGAATTGCCCAAGGATGCTCATGGGTATCTAAGAGGTAAATTTGGGTTGATTCCCCTAGTAGAGGCTAACTAGTTCTGAATGGCACTATTGCATCAAATGTTTTAAACAGAACACTTGACAAATTGATGCACAGTGAGTCATATTTTTAGGATTCTGCCTAAAAATTGTGAAGTAGAAGACAAGAATAGAAAAGAAGATCATTAATAAACAAATATGATAGGAACAACATGATACAAAGATTAGAACAAGATGAATCTACATAATGAAGATGTCAACATCTTTGGCATTGTTGTCAAAGAGGGAGATTATTTATAAAAAAAATTATTGATAAAAATAGATACAATGGAGATATTATTGAAAGAGGGAGATGAACAGACATAGAAAGATATCAGTGTGATTAAAGACACAAACGGAGTAATATTTTACAGATGAGAATCAGAATGAAGCTAAAGACATTAATGAAGATCTGTTCATATCAAGGAACACACACACTTTTTGGATTGTATGGTAACTTTGGTTGGAAATTATTATTTTACAATTTAGTGTTTCCATTAATGCCAAAGAGGGAGATTGTTGGAAAGATTTCTATAATGTAGACAATTGTTATTTTTTCATTGATGTCAAACCTTAATTGGTGAGTCTATTATTGTATGTTTGAGTACCATATCTATTGATTGATGAAGATTTGAAGAATAGGATAACAAGAAGACTGAGGAAATGGTTGAGTTATGAATATACACCAGGGTACTTGATCATTTGGCACTTTGGAAAAGTGATATGTTTCTTATCTTTCACTAAGAGTTCACTGGAAGGTCGATGCCAAGCAAAGCAAAGTCAATGCAGAGAAAATCAAAGTCGATGCCGAGAAAAGCTAAAGGTGATGCCGAGCAAAGCAAAGATGATGTTAAGCGCCAGTGAAATGTAGAGGGAGACAGAGAAAGCTGAGTAGTAGTATTTTAGTAATTGATAAGATTTGAGATCTCTGGCCAACATAGTTGATTTTATTGGGATATGCATTGTTAATTAAGATTGTTCCACAGTCATTTAATGCATGAGAAACCATTATTAGTGCATGGATTCAATTTTTAATTAATGACTGTATTGGAGAAGTAAATTAAATGTAATGATGGAAAGATCTGTTGGATCTAACCTAACCTAAGATCTACGATCCTGATTAAGAGGCAAAAGATCTATCTGACCTAGATGAAGAGGTATAATATAACCTACTGAGGTTATTGTTATGTATCCAAGTGTAAGGAGAAGTTGTATGCAAGAATTTTGCATGGTTAATTGACTGATTGGAAAGACCTAGCAGAGAAGGCTAAGAAGAGAAGCAGAGAGAGATTGCTTGATGGATTTCCAAGAAAATCTAAAGTTTGAGATGAAAATGGAGGCTACTTAGTGAATTAGCATTAGAGATGAAATTGGATCTGGATTTGCAAAGTAAGTTGTATGTATCTGATCACACCTGCTGATTACTTTTTAACCATTGTATTAGTTCAAATCCTTTAACCAGGTTGACTTAACAGTGATTGTATAAATCCTTTGAACAAGGTGACATTCAGATTGGAATGTTCTAAGTCCTCTAACAAGGCCACTCCTGATAGGGTGATTAAATCCTTTAACCAGGTCACATTTGACAGTGTGTTTTGTAACCTTTAACAGGGTTGGCTCCTAACAGGGTATCACTTTAGAAGAGTGAAATTTTTGTAGCATGTTACTAGTGGTTTTTCCCATATTGGGTTTCCATGTTAAATCATGGTGTCAAAATGTGTGAATGTTTATGTTGTGTTTTACTATTAAGTTTCTGCAAGCTTATTTCATTAGTACAATAAACTACACACTTTTGTTGTTTATTGTTGCCGAGCAGATCTGAGTTGTTGATATGGTATAAAGTTTTATATGGGCACATCTGGATCTGAGGATAACTGATTCACCCCCCCTCTCAGTTATTCTAAATTCATTCTGACAACTACATGATGTATATACATGGTATAATTATTCACGATAGATTTGGAGCCCCTACTAGAAGGCAGTTGAAGATTCAACTAAGTATAGTATGAATAACATAGTGCACTGGAAAGACACACAGAAAGGTCCAGTGATAACTGTAGAGGAAACATTTTATAGTGCAGATCTAGGGGAAGTATTTTGGATGTACAAAGATCCTACACACCAAATTTGGAGGTACAATTTTGTGTATTGGTAGATTTGTGAAGATCTAAGAAGCAGATTTTAGTAGTTAACATAGCTGCAGACCAACATGGTGATAAACTGTTGTGTGCGCATTGTTAATTGTATTTGGCACTAAATTTGATAATTCAAATATATAGAAAACATGGTTAGCATCCTAATTTGATTTTTTTGGAGGGAAATAATATGAGTTTGAGAATTTGGCCAACTAGTCAAATGTGTTCCATTTTCTAAGAACATTTTAGGGCAAGCTGACTTATTTTGATCAAATTCTATGGTGTGAACATATATAATGGATTGATTAGGGTTTATGGAGTGTGATGGATCATATAAGAGATTTTTTGATGATTGGAAAATGGGTAAAATAGTGTAGAAGATAGGATTTGATGAGGCTTATGGATATTTGATATTCTGATTGCAAAGAACATGGTAAAAGGGCAGTCAATTCTGGTGTGTGGGTCAGATCAACATGTGAGCTTACATGGAACTGTAATTAGACAGTTGCAAATTTTACTTTGGTAGTTCAAAAATATGAGATCATAGTAGTGATAATTTTGTAAGACAATGAGTCTTCCTTAGGGTTGTAGTCCAAGGCATTTCATTCCGAGCGGTGAGCACTAGGCAGTGAGCCTAATTGCATCTGCAATCTCCATATCTATTTGTAAGACATTATTTTTGTATAGTATTGTATTTGTGGGTGTCATCCCCACTATTTATTTCTCCTAACAAGGCTTCCATCATAAAAACTCTTGTGTCATGGTGTGTTATGTGGATTTTATGGCATAACATTTTATGTTCTTGCATGCTTACTTTTCAAGTTAAATAATAATATATGTTGCAAGTTCTTATGAGTTTAAAAGTTGTTTTAAGAAGTATTATAATATGATTGTTAAAAGTTTGAATGTATAGAAAACTAATTCAACCCCCCCCCTCCCCCCCTCCTTTGAGTGTTCCTTCACTTTAACAAATGTCTAAAAATCTTTTCAACAGGGCTACTAGGAAATAGGCCCTTTGTGAAGCAACTCACCTAAGGAGAGGTTATGGGAAGTGAAAAAGTGCATGAAATAGGTGGTCATGATGCCTTAGATTTTTTTGGAAGCCTTCCCCAATGTTGTCAAACCATTTGGTGAGTTTGTACCAAGTTTTGGGTGGACTGGCTAGGATCAAGAGGCCTAGTGAAGGAGTTGGTGAGCTGAATTTTCCTTGTAAAGTTATGAGGACCTTTGAAGAATGGTTTTGAGTTTTTTGTGATGTGTTTTGGGATCTTCATCATGGAGGAATGAATACAACATTTTTAGCACTTTCCATAATGATAAATTTTACAATTTTTGATAACTTTTGTATTTTTTTTCTAAAAACTTGCATCCTTGACCTTTTAACATGACCAAAGGCCCTAATGGGTATTATTACATCAAAATGAACTCTTGAATCACAAATTTAGACAAATTTGACATTATTGACCATTTGGATTGCAAGAAAAGTTGCTTGAGAACTCTTATAAATTGACAACTTTTCAACCTATGACCTCATTGACTCTCATGACCCTCATTACAATTCCACAATGGATTAAAACACAAAAACTCACTAATTGACCATTTTTTACAACCATTAAACCTATTGATAATTTAGTTGCAGGAAATGTTGCTAAGCAAAGCTATGTGCTCCAACACCACTACATATAGACAATCCAAAGGAAATCAATTAATAACATGAAGGGACAATCCAATAGAAAGAAGAAATATAGAGAAATGTGAGATAATATACCAAAATACTCAAGACACCCGATGTAAAACTAGCTTAGTAATGTAAGTAGCTTACAAGAAGAAGTGAAGGTGTCATTGTAGAAATGTAACGATACAAAATTTAGTTAAGTATTTATAATCAAATGGTACGAATTAGGATATAATAAAATGGTATACATTAGGATATACAAAATTTGGCCTCCAAATATGCACATAGAGCACCTTGTGGCCATTTATTTATATATAAAAAGAGAAGTTACAATGTTTCACCAAAAATATATACAAAATTGTGAAAACTATTCTACCATTCTATAGAATCATTCTTCTAGATGACCCAAAATTAATCAAGTGAGCCTTATAGATCATCCTTAACCCTTATTGTGTCAATTATTGCCTCGAGGTCAGATTCACAAACTTTCCATAAATTCTTGTTAAGAGGTTTACCACGATACTTAATCAATTTAATATTTGTTGCAACAATAAGGTTAGAGTAATGAAGAATATGTCTATGTGTCTCAAAGTACTCAAACAAACACACATTAGAATTTTTGATAGGGTACCTGTATTTTTTAAAAGGATAAGTTAATACCAAAATCAACATAAAGTGTAATAAAATGAGTTTAAGAGGTCTTAAAGTCCTAAAAAAACTACACTTTAGATTTTTTGATAGGGAACCTTCTAAGCCATGTCCCTATCACAACAATCGATCCTTTTGGGTACTCAATACCCTCTCCATCAATGACTATAGTTGTCAATTTTGTTTTGGCCTCAATACAATGAAATAAAAAGTAATTTGTTCCTTCTTCATTATTTTTTCTGTAATAACTGCATACACATGACCTTCATTTTAGAGAAGGATAAGTTAAAACCAACGTCAATGTAAAGTGTAATAAAATGGTTTTAAATTTGATTTTACCTAAGTAATAAATAGATAAATTACTAGGTTCAACTAGGTCAGATACATGGTTAAAATCTACTAATGCTTCAATCTGGTTCAATTATAGCGCTCTAGGAAGTTAATATGTATCAAGGGGTTGCAAAGGTCCACACGACCATTGGCTAACCCACTCTTTTGATTCACATTCCTCCCACACAAAAATCATACAAGATAAAAACATGCAATATGTCTAGTATAAATAGTTAATGACGTTACATTTGAACTTCTAAATGAGTGCATTTCACTTGATCTTGTAAGTGTACAACAACTAGATAGTTTACAATGTTAGATTTGCATATCAACCAAAAATATATACAAACCATATACTTACCTACATTACATGGTCACATCGTAGAGTTACACCATTGCACAATTATTTAGGCATCTATTAACATTGTGCCACCTTCGTACTTTAATTCCTCTCTTGCAAGAGCTCTTTTTACACATGCTCCTACACCATCATGCTCTCCCTTTCCATGCCCTGCCTCAGTGAAATTCCAAAAATGTTACACACCACTTGTCACATGCATCCTAGTCAACTAGTAGAACATCCTTGCATTCTTGAATTGTGAGGTGCAATTGTTCGACCATATTATGTGTTGATTTTATCTTATATCTCTTTCCCTTAAACTTTCATAGAGAGTTGTAAAGCATCCTTTCACAAACTATGAAAAATGAGTACGATCATCACTAATATAGAAGTGATACTCTCTTATAACCTTTATTTCCTCCTTTGTGCTATCATTTTCCTGCATGAATGATATGTGTACAAAACTTATAACTTGTGTAGAATATTAATACATAGGTTGCACTTTGTTTTGAGGTTTTAGTACATAATTATCAGAAAACTAAACGACAGAGACAATAGTACTGAGGAGAAAAGTTTCCTTACATAACTTGAATTTCTCATCTAACCACCTAGCTCTATGTGTATGAACTATGTACTCATAAACTATTTTATCTTAAACATTCTTCATAAAATCAGCTACGCATATATCCTTTTTCACTAACTCGCACCTCTTCAATTCTTTTCCATCTTTAACACCATTGGTTACTGACTTGTATTTTCCAAAATAAACTAGTTTCTTACCAATTTCATGTTTTCTATCTAGATATAGGAATATATATGAAAATGTTGCAAACTACCACATGTAGGAAAAAAGCCTTTCAAACACATCATCTTATAATAAATAAAGCCATCTTGTTTACATAGTACACTTAAAATAAATTCTCTTGGTGACTTAGGAGTTGCTTGTAGACTACATTCCTACAAAACATCGTTAGTGTGCAAAGTACAACATACACAATGATAAATATCATAATGCATGGAAAATTCAATATGCACCCTACAACATGTAGTGTGTGCATGATTAATCTTAACATAAAATAGTTTTGTAATTAAAAAAAATCTTTTCCTAATTTTAATTTGACGAAAGCTTTCATAAAATTGTGTTTGAGTCTTATCTAATTTTTATTTTGGATTTGGACCATGATTTCTAGATCCGATTCATCTTCTAACAACAGCTCTTTGGTTGGGTGAAACCCTTGTGTTGTCATGCCAAAAAAATTCAATTAATGTTCTTAATGCATCAACAACAACCTTGTCCTTGTGTGGGAGTCTACCCGAGAATGCCCAAAGAGAATTATTGTAAGGATCCTCAAGTTCTCCCACCTCCCTAAGGTATTGTGTAATGTTGTTCTACTTATACTTAATTAATTTCTTGTTTTTCTTATTAAATGAGATTGTTTCATTTCCTTTCTCAATATGATTTATGTGAGGACACGTCGAGTAACATTAGCATCTTTAGTATGTGATTTAAAACCAATGGCTTGGTATGCTTCAAATAGATTTATCACAATGGTTATTTCTGTTATAATAAGTGAGAGGGGGGGGTGAATCAGTGGCCTCAAAAATTCATCCTTAAATCAACCCTTAAAACTTATAACCACAAATTATGTCTCTAGTTATCATTTTTCCTACAAGATGAATGCCTTGAAATACTTTTATCAATTTTCTACTTGTCAGATTGCTTTATAAATCTCTCTTCTATATGATTACCTATAAGTAGTTAACTATTTATCAAAACATAGTAAATATGCAGAGTATACCGATCAATCCAGAATTGCATATGTGAAATGTAAAATAGTAAAGTAATAAAACATAAAGACATAACACATGGATTTTTAACATGAAAACCCTGTTAAGGGAAAAACCACAGGGACCGGTACCCCAAATTTTCACTCTTCTGAAGTGAGCCCTCTTAAGAGCCAACCCTGTTAAAGGTTACAAACACACTGTAAGGTGCGACCTTGTTAGAGGATTTAGAAATAGTTTGTCAACTAGTATCTGGCATCTAATGCTACCATCCTTAATCAAACACTCACTTGGCCTGTCAATAGGTGTCGGGCATATCCAATGCTACTTTTGTGATCAAAATTTTTGATACTCCTTGGTATTTATCTCAATTGTAAAAGAAGTACTGCTCGGTTAAGAGGCTTTATGCTTCAATGGTTAAACTAAAACACTAATGATCTATTCATACATACAACTCAATTGCATATTTTCAGATCTATTTTAATTTCATTACCTCTATGATTAGTATAATCACTTATACCTTTGCTCCACACTGTTCTTCTCTATGATGCTTGTCTCATTGTTCATCGGTGTCTACAGAATCTAGCTCTTTCTTTAGCTTGTTGATCAGGACTAAAAGAAGACTTTCTTCTCCTTCAAATTTTCTTTAGCATCTTTCCTCTTCTCTTGTTCACCCCACACACATACCCATTCATAATGAATTGGGTTTATCTCTATATAGACATAATGTCCTCTTTTCTTGGCTTTCTTTATTCTTGGCGTGTTCCACAATTCTCGCCAATAGATTTAAAGAAAACTCCTGATTTATTTCAAAGAGATCTTCTTGCCAACTGGACAAATTAGGTTTAAATCAATTACATATCTCTAGCTTTATCTGGATAATTAAAACAATGATAAGTATCTGTTAATTCTATCTTTAGCTTCATGAAAGCTAAGCATTTTGTCATTTTCTAAACTCTCTATTATGTCGATCAACACTTCAATTAGTCATCAGTGATAACTGACTATTCCCTCGGTGTGACTTTAGTTGTCATCAAGATCTCTTTCCTTGTCTTCTCCATCAAGCAACACTGAAATTGTTTCCATCGGTTTACTTTGTGTTTTGATCGCTAGGCAACACTGTAACTCTGCTCGTCAGTAATGCAGTGCATTAGCTCATCGGGTAACACTATGACTCTACTCTTTTACTCTAACCGTCAGTGTGCACTCCATCAATGTATGCACTCACTTAGTGAATACTTGATTTGTATGCATTACTGATAGCATAGCCTTTGATTCATTAGTTCTTTGAAGTCTTTGGCATTATTTCCATGACCATATAGATTATATGAAGTTGACATCAATGACAATACAATGCATTAACTGATTTAATGCCTTGCATGATCATCAACTTAACATCTTCAAACATTCAATTAGTTACATGTCATCAATCTCTCCCTTTGGCATTGATGGCAACATACTACATTATCATACTATACTATTACAAATACAATATGAAAAATGTAGTTTCATCAAGATTTTCTAATGTAACTAATACAAATGTCTGGATTTTGGTAAGCTCAAATAGCTTTGATTTGATTCTTGCAGCTTTCTTTCTGTCTTCAATCCCTTCACTGGATAGATGTAGAATATTTCTTCCTCTGATGTGATGTGTTCTCCTTCTATGTCAAACTCTCTCCCTTTGATTGTTCTCCTTTCTTTTGATGTCTCTTGTAATTATTTTCACTTTGTGTGTACTCTCCCTTTCTTGTTACATTCTCCCTTTGGATACTTTGATGGATGTGATCTCTCCTTGAGTTTGATAATGGATGTAATCTATGTATGATAATGAGATATCTCTCTCCCTTTGATAGCAATGCCAAACAAACATCTTTTTCAAATAAATATTTGACAGTAATGTCAAATGGATCCTTTCCATCCATAATATATTCCTTGAATTTCCCAATCAATCAGTAATAACTATGGTGCTCGGTGTAGATAAATACCTTGCTGTGTATAGATTTGTCTTTATGTTTATCTTCTTTGCGTGCATCAATATGAATGATATTCTAATAATATGCAGACTGATGCAGCCTTCTAGTCAGCTTACTGACCAGTAGACAAGGGTCTGACCCCTAGTCTCTTTGTCAAGTATTCAAATGCACCCTTGGGCAGTGGCTTAGTGAAGATATCGGCCAATTGTTCCTTTGATTGCACATACTCCAGTATCACCTCCTTTGCCTGAACTTGTTCTCTTAAATAATGATACTTGATGGAAATATGCTTTGTTTTAGTATGCATGACTGGATTCTTGGAAATGTTTATTACACTTGTATTATCACAGTAGATAATTACTAGTATTAAAATTTTCATATGCATACCTTCTAGCAACTGTTTGATCCATATAATATTTGAGTAGTTTGCAGCAGCAACAACATACTTTGCTTCTACAGTAGACTGAGAGATGCATCCTTGCTTCTTGTTGGTCCATGTGACAAGTCTATCACCCATAAAGAATGCTCCTCTAGTTGTGCTCTTCCGGTCATCAATATTTCTAGCCCAATCAGCGTCGGTAAAAATCTTAAGTTCAAATTTGCCTTCTCTTCTATACCATAAGCCATATTCCTTGGTATTCTTCAGATATCTTAGGATTATTTTCATAGGATTCATATGTGATTCCCTGGGATTAGTAAAAAATCTAGCAACTAGATGTACAATAGCTGGTCTAGTATGTACAACATACATGAGTTTTCCAATCATTGATCTGTACAAAGTTTGATTTACCTCTGATGACTTGTCCTCCTTTTTCAGCTTACATCCAATTTCCATCGATGTTCTAACTGGTTTGGATTCTTCCATCTTGAATATTTTCAGTACTTCTTTGATGTACTTGGATTGTGTAATGAAAATACCTTCATCTTGTTGCATGATTTGTAGACCAAGAAAGAACTTAGTTTCTCCAAACATAGACATCTTGAACTCTTTTCTCATTTCATTAGAAAATGATTTGCATAGCATATCATTGCCTCAAAATATGATGTCATCAACAAATATCTTAGTAATCAAAATGTTAGCATTAGTATCTTCCTTGAAATAAAGATTATTGTTTTCACTAGTCCTTACAAATTCAATACTTATAAGATAGGAATGAAGTCTTTCATACCAGACTCAGGGTGCTTTTTTCAATCCATACATGGATTTGTGTAGTCTACATACCATGTCCCTCTTGTCTGGATCAACAAACCCTTCTGGTTGTTCAATGTATACCTCTACTTCAAGTATTCCATCTAGGAATGCAGACTTGACATCCATTTGATATACCTTGAATCCTTTACATGCAACATAAGCAAGTAATATTCTCACTTCTTCTAGCCTAGAAACGGGTGCAAAGGTCTCTCCATAGTCAATCCCTTCTTCTTGTGCATACCCCTTGCATACTAGTCTTGAATTATTTCTTGTGACTTCTCCATTCTCATTCAGCTTATTCCTGAATATCCATTTTGTACCAATGAAATTCTTGTCATCTGGTCTCGGTACAAGTGTCTATGTCTTTTTTTTATCTATCTTCTCAATATCTTCATTCATAGCACTTATCCATTCATCATTATCTAGTGCAACATTGGTAGATTTGGGCTCATAATCAAATATAAGACATCTTGTATTTAGAGACTTACTTCTAGTTCTCATACCAGCCTTCTTGTCACCAATGATCCGGTTCTATGGATGGTTCCTTCTGACATACCTTGCAAGTATAGGTTCAACTCTTTGTCTATCAGCTTGATCATCATTTTTTTCTTCATTCTGTTCTCCATCACTTTGTGCATCATTTTGAGCAATATCATGATTGTCAGTATTTGCAGCCTGATGCTCAGGAGCAATGATCTATTGCTTGGGATCTCTATATTTTTGGTTGGGTAGAGTTTCAGGTTCCTCATTGTAAGTAAACCTATTGTAGTCCTTTGGTTTTTTAGTGCTTTCCTTTTCATTCTTCTCTGAAAATTCATCTATCTTTACATTTGCACTTTCAAAAATTTTGTTAAAGGCTTTATTTAGACATTTATAAGCCTTGCTCTTGATAGAATACCCTAGAAATATTCCTTCATCGCTCTTGGATTCAAGTTTTCCATTTCTATCATCTTTTAAGATATAACATTGACTACCAAAAATTTTGAAATAACTTACATTGGGTGTGTATCCATACCATAGCTCATAAGGTGTCTTTCTTCAATTGTACTTTGTTCAATGTGTAAATAGCAGTATTGATAGCTTCCCTCTAGAATATTTGGGTGATGCCTTTCTCTATCATTAGTGTCCTTGCACAATCAACTATGGATCTATTCCTTCTTTCAGCAATACCATTTTGTTGTGGTGTTCTTGGTGCAGAGACCTGTCTTTTGATTCCATGCTCATTACAAAAGTTAGTGAATTCATCTGAAATAAATTCCCCTCCTCTATTTGAACTTAAGCATTTTAATTCTCTACCACTTTTTTTCTAAACCATTACTTTATACCATTTAAACAACTTAAATACTTCTGATTTATCTTTTAGAAACATGACTGTCATCATTCTAGAGTAGTCATCAACAAAGAGAATAGAATATCTATCTCCATAATAACTCTTTGTCCTCATAGGTCCACATAAATCAGTATGGACTAATTCTAGAATTGCATCAGATGTATGGATTTTTCTTTTAAAACTAAACTTTTTCATTTTACCTTTTTGACAATTCTTACACATGATGTGGTTAGGCTTGCTCATCATCGGTAAGCCTCTGACATTTCTATTTGTGTTAATCTTTATCATGTTGTCAAAATTCACATGACACAATATTTTGTGCCACAACCATATGTCTTCGTTTGTAGCAATCAAACAAGTGGTGTCAGTATCATTCAAATAGAATAAGTTACCTTTTGTCTGCTCACCGGTACCAATCATATTTCTTGATTTATTAAAGATCTTTGCCTTCTTATTTTCAAATGCTACCCTGTGACCTGAATTATTCAACTGAGAAACACTCAATAGATTATAATTCAATCCATTTACCCAATAATAATTTTCACATTTTATCTGGTTATTCAACATTATGGTTTCTCTACCTTCAATTGGACAAGGTGTGTCATTACCCATTCTTACTGAACCACCTTTATAGTATTCAAAAGTCTCAAACTTTTGCTTATCACCAGTCATGTGGTGAATGTAGCCACTATCTATGATCCAGACATTATTTTTACTAACTTTAGATATGAGTGCAGTTTATACATACCTTTATTCATCATCATTTGAATCACCTTTTACTACCACAAACATCATCTCGATGTCTTCATCAGATTCGGTGTCAGTATCATCATCTTTGTATTTTGCTAGGTAACTGGCCTTCTTTTCTTTATCTTTGTAGTCTCGGGTATCTCTTCTCTCTGATTGTTGGTAGCTTCTGTAATCACCTCTGTCAGACTTCTTTTCAAATGATCTGTCATTACTTCTATCATCTTTTCTCCTGTTAGGACATCTTGCAGCAAAGTGTCCAATCTCTTTACAATTAAAACAAACAAGTGGTAATTTACCTTTGTATTTACCTTTGCCTCTTTACATTCTTCTAGCCATAAGTGCTTCAATATCATCAAGATCATCCTCTTCACTTTCACTATCACTATCTTTTATCATAGTATTTTTATGACTTGATTTACTTATTCACATAGAATTTTTGAATGCAGACTCTATATTTGGTAAGACACTATTATCAAAATTGTTCATCTCAAATCAAATCAGTCTTCCAATCAAATTTTCTAGAGTAACATTGCTATTTTCTACTGCTCTCATTTCTTGAATGGAAGATACTCAAATAGCATAAGTAGGCAGTAAGGTTCTTAGAATTTTACTTACCATTGTATCTTCTTCTAGTACACCTCCAACTCCTCGGATAACATTGACTACCTCTTTGATTCTTGTGTTGTACTAAGTGATTTTTTCACCTTCTTTCATTTTGAGATCATAAAACTTTCCTCTAAGGCTTTCTGCATTGGCTCTCAAAACATTTTTGTCACCACCATGTACAAGCATCAATTTGTCCCACATCTGCTTTGCAGTCTTGTAGGTTTTTACATCTTCAAATTTAGAATCAGAGAGTGAGGAAGAAAGCTCTATCATCATGCAATTATTCCCATGCTTCTCTCTCAATTGTTCAATTGTTGGTGCACCTATGGGAAACACATATTCAACATCTAAGCATTGAGTAACATCATTACCAATACCTGATAAGTGGAGTCTTATTCTACTCTACCATGAAGCAAAATTATCTTTGTTCAACTTGGGCACATCTCGTCTGTTCATCTTGTGATCTTTAGCTTAGGTCTTAAAACCTTCTTTCTAAGCACAGAAGATCTGATACCAATTTTTAGTAATATATGAGAGGGGAGAGTGAATTAGTGGCCTCAAAAATTAATCCTTAAATCAACCCTTAAAACTTATAACCACAAATTATGTCTCTATTTATATTCTATCCTACAAGATGAATGCCTTGAAATACTTTTATCAATTTTCTACTTGTTGGATTTCTTTATAAATCTCTCTTTTGTATGATTACCGATAAGTAGTTAACTATTTATCAAAACACAGTAAATATGTAGAGTGTACTGATCAATCCAGAATTGCATATGTGAAATGTAAAATAGTAAAGTAATAAAACATAAAAAAAATAACACATGGATTTTTAAAGTGGAAACAATTTTAAGGGAAAAACCCCTGGGACCGGTACCCCAAATTTTCACTCTTCTAAAGTGAGCCCTGTTAAGAGCCAACCATATTAAAGGTTACAAACACATTGTTAGGTGTGACCTTGTTAGAGGATTTAGAAATAGTTTGTCAACTAGTATCTGGCATCTAATGCTACCATCCTTGATCAAACACTCACTTGGCTTGTCAATAGGTATCGGGCATATCCAATGCTACTTTTGTGTTGAAACTTTTTGATACTCCTTGGGTTGTATCTCAATTGTAAAAGACTTTTAAGTCGTACTTGGTTAAGAGGCTTTATGCTTTAATGGTTAAATTGAAACACTAATGATTTGTTCATACATACAACTCAATTGCAAATTTTTAGATCTATTGTAAGTCCATTACCTCTCTGATTAGTATAATTACTTATACCTTTGCTCCACACTATTCTTCTCTGTGATGCTTGTCTCACTATTCTTCAGTGTTCAGCTTGTTGATCAAGACTAAAAGAAGACTTTCTTCTCCTTCAAATTTTCTTTAGCATCTTTCCTCTTCTCTTGTTCACCCCACACACATACTCATTCGTAATGAATTGGGTTTGTCTCTATATAGACATAATGTCCTCTTTTCTTGGCTTTCTTGATTCTTGGCGTGTTCCACAATTCTTGCCAATAGATTTAAAGAAAAATCCTGATTTATTTCAAAGAGATCTTCTTGCCAACTAGAAAAATTACCTTTAAATCAATTACTTATCTCCAACTTTATCTGGATTATTAAAAAAATGATAAGTATCCATTAATTCTATCTTTAACTTCTTGATAGCTAAGCATTTTGTCATTTTCTGAACTCTCTGTTCTGTCGGTCAACACTTTAGTTAGTCATCAGTGTTAACTGACTTTTTTGTCAGTGTGACTTCAATTGTCATCAGGATCTCCATCCTTGTCTTCTCTGTTGGGCAACACTGAAATTGTTTCCATCGGTTTACTCTATGTTTTTCTCATCGGGCAGCACTGTAACTCTGCTCATCGGTAATGCAGTGCATTAGCTCATCAGGTAACACCATGACTCTTCTCTTTTACTCTGACCATCGGTGTGCACTCTGTTGGTGTATGCAGTCACTTAGTGAATACTTATTTTGTATGCATTACTGATAGCATAGCCTTTGATTCATCGGTTCTTTGAATTCTTTGGTAGTATTTCCATGACCATACAGATTATGTCAATTTGACATCAATGAAAATACAATGCATTAACTAATTTAATGCCTTGCATTATCATCAACTTAACATCTTCAAACATTCAATCAGTTACATGTCATCACTTCCACTATTATTTTTGGATGTTCTTAACCCCAAAATTTTCATTCTCTCTAAATTTCATATTTTTAATCATTTCAACAACTAATTGGCATGTTCTAGTTTCATTTAAGTTTTCAAAATAGTTATTCCACATTCTTCTAACCAATCTTCTATGATTTCTTTTGTAAATTTTATCGTGCATTGGCTTCAAAATATTTTCATCATTGTCAATTAGAAACTTTAGTTTTCTATGAATAGTTCTATTAGGATTTGATAATACTGAGAGGGGGGAGTGAATCAGTATTATATAACTTAATTAAATTCTTCAACCATTTAAACATTAACCATAAACTTGTAGTAAAGAAAAGAACATAAGAAAATGACACAGTACTCATAACACCATTTTTTGTTTTTGAGGAAACCCTGGCCAAGGGGAAACCCCTGTGGGGATGATACCCACAAGCATGTACTAAAGTATAATGTCCCTGTTAGGAGACCTAGCCCTATTAGGAGCTGAATATTACATAGCACATTTCCTTGTTAAAGGAATTACAACCTTGTTAAATGTTCACAACACCCTATTAGGAGCCAACTGAGCTTATAACTCTTACAAAGTAATCATGTTTACAAAGTGTTCTCAGTCATGAACAAAACAAGAAACACTGGTGCTTAGATAGTTCCTTTATAGTTCTTCAATGATCTCTGTCATTCTCTTCTCTACTATTCTCTCAACATATTCATCTCCTCATCATCAACTAACAACAACAATCTTTATCAAAAATATCTTACATATATATCTCACAACTTTACAAAGTCGGCTCCCAATATGAATATTACAAATATTACAAAGTTGGCCTTCAATAAAAATACATTTAATATAGTAAATATCAAATGCATAGTCGGTGCTCTTGCATAGTCAATTTTTAGGTTATGAAAAACCAAAATCCAACTTTGATTTCCTGGAGTCCATGTCATACTCCCTCAATCTTCGCTACTGTCCAACTGCTATGTTTCACTGTTCTAATGCAATCTGTATGTCTTCAATTCTTTCTAACTCAACATGGACATAACCAAAACCAAATCAATCTTAGGTGGAGGGCATACATACCCCATACTATCTTCCTCTAAGCTTGGTTTCCCTAATTCATCGATCTTGATCTTTGATATCCAAAATACTTCTGTGTCTTTGCTTCTATACTTAGTCTATTTCTGAATCAACAAAACTTATCTTTATAGGAATCGATCTGAAACCTAAATGTGTTTCCATAAATGACAACCAAAAAGTGATTCACATTTACACAAAATTGATCACTTGCCAACAATCTCTCCCTTTGGCACTGATGGCAACACTTAGAAAAAAATGAATAAGTGTTCCAACAAAAACTATCTACTCTATGCTCTCTCCTTCCTCTTCTTGTCTCTTCTCCCATTTTCTCTTCTCTTATATATATATATATAACTATTTTTTTCTTCTCTCTTCTCCCCCTTTGACAACAATGACAAAGGTGCATACAAAACAATAAGATTTAGTGCTTTCTCACCAGTTTCAAAATGTCTTGAAAGGAATCTTCCAAGATCTTCACTTCCGCATTCCATGTTTTGAACAATATTTGGCTAATATTAATTAAGTCATTCAGTGCAAATGATGTGGTCTCAGCTTCTTTCAATTCTGTGGGCATAGATTTAGTCAGTGAATTTGTCACTTTCTCCAAGTCTGAGAGATGAACCTCAAGTATAGATAGCTTAGGAGTGATAAAGCTCTTCAGTAGATTAAATCTTGTCAATACTCTCCCTTTCTCATTATCCAATACACTGAGTTTAGCCAAAATTCTTGTGACTTCCTTGTCTAACTCTGTTGTAGATTGTGAAGATGTTTCACAACCGTCAATCATACTATTCAGAGATGCCCTCTCTTTGGCAATAATGTCTTCTACATTTTGAACATGCCTAATAGGATTCATGTAGTAACTAAATAGTTTTCTCCCATGTCCAATGTAGCTCTTTGCATTTGTCAAAAAAGTTTTCACAATGCCTAAGTCCCATGTGATTGACTTGTAGACTTCTGATAGATTTTTCTCTAAATATGTCTTCTCTGCCTTCTCCTCTGCAATCTTTATCAAATTCTCATAATGCCCATCAAACTCATCAAGTGTTATTCTCAGATTTTCAATGTCATCTTTGTGCTGGAAGACAATAGGTACTGGAAGTATTTTGTTCACAGTATCAATTGCTCTTGTAATTACTTTAGCCTTTTTGTATCCTTTTTGTTATGATCTTTCCTTGGCTTTGTTCAATGCAGTAAATGCCAATTTGACCAACTCAACTTCATCCATGCTATCAACATTTACGTCACTGCTTGCCAACAATGAGATAGATGATGAGTTTACCTCTTTCTTTCATCTTTTTGTTGTTTTGTCTTCTATTCTTCTTCCTTTTTCTACTCTACTTCCTCCTTCTGTTGTGATCCATCTTCTATAGAGGTGCCCACATTCCCTGCAAATGGGTCCTTTTCATCTTGCGAAGTGTCAAGAGTCATTGCCACACTAGAAACATAGAAATATGGTGGTGGATCTACTTTTCTTTTCTTAGCATTTGTCTGTGTTGCTTTTGAGCTTTCTCCCATTCCTAATTATGTAGGCGAAGTGGTCTTAGGAGGTGGGGGCTTGTGAGAAGTAGTATTCATCAATATCTTCTCTAGTGCCTTATGAGCTTCCTTAGTGACTTCATCATACTTCTTCACCATGATTTTCAACAATCTTAACTTGGTCCTTAGCAAAGGTTTTAATTCCTTGAATATTCTATCCCTTTCTTGTACAGATATTACAGGAAGCATGATATCAATTTCCTGATTCCTGATTGTATCATCCTCAATCTATACTAAGTGTTTTCTTGTCTCTAATCTCCCATACAGATCTTTAGGTATACTTCCGTCAATTTCTAAAAGAGTTTTTGAAAGCAAGTAAATGATCAATCACAACGTCTTGAATCTTAAGCTTTTTCAGAGTCTTCATACCTGTCATAGTATTTGTCAATTGTGACTAGTTTACCTTGTTCTATTTATCTCTTCTCTATCATCTTCATGTCAGGCTTCCATATGTGCTTCTCTATTTTCTTAAAACAAATTTCAAAATCCCTCTTCAAATCTGCAACACTCTTACTAGTATCATTTTCATTCTTCTATGAATTCATAGGAGGTGGTACTCTTCTATTGTCTGAACCATTATACCTGCAAAACTTTGCTATATGTCTTGGATTATTGCATTTATAAAATATAGGAGGTCTTCTTTCCTGATTAACTTGCAACTTATAGTACTTCACAATGTGTCCAATGTTATTACATTTTTAGCATGTAGGTTTCACTGTAGATTTTCTTCCATTGTCTTGTCTATATCCAAATTGATTAGGTTTTTTGAATTCTGCTTTCTTGTGCCCATATCCATTACAGTTAAAACAATAACCAGAAAAGGTTCTAAAAGGGGCATTACCTCTACAGTCTCTCTTCATGTGTCCAAATCTATTACAACCAAAGCATCTACCTATGAAGGGTCTGATTTTCTCTTGGGGTTCTTCAGTAGAAGGTTTCTCAGCATCAATCTTTTCATTTGATTTCTCTTCCTGATTCTTTGAACATTCAGCTTCATTGAAGCCAATACCAATCATATCACATTTAGGTTTTCATTTATCTCTCTGTTCATCAATTAAATCACTGCTGGTGTGAAGTTTCTCAATGTGTTTATTTACTTTAAAAATTTCACCTTTAATAATTTGAATGTATTTCTCCATCTCTATATACTTGTGTTGGAAAGCTACAATATAAACAATTGTTTTTTTGTCATTGATGTCAAACACTAACTGGTGAGACTATTTCTATATGTTTGAGTACCATATCTATTGATTGTTGAAGAATATTTGAAGGCAAGGATAACAAGAAGACCGAGTGAAATGGTTGAGTTATGGGAAATCACAAGGGTACTTGATCAGTTGGCACATTGGCAAAGTAATGATGTCACTAAGTCATGATGTCAGTTTCCTGGGAACAGTATATGTTGAGTGAAGTTTGTCTCGACCAAGCACCAGTGTATGTCGAGCATAATTTCTTAGTTTCGATCGAGCACCAGTAAATTGCCAAGGAAAATAGTGATGATCGAATGGAAGAAAACAGTGTTGGCCAAGCAGCAATATTTTGGTAATTGTTGAGATTTGATATCTCTGGCCGATATAATTGAATTTATTGGGATATGTAAAGTTAATTGAGGATAATCATGATTGATCCACACTATTTAAATGCATGAGTAACCGTAATTAATGCATTGATCCGAGATTTAATTACTGAGTGCTTTGGAGAAATAAATTAAATGTAAAAATAGAAAGATCTATTGGATCTTACCTAACTTAAGATCTACGATCTTGATTAAGCGGAAAAGATTTATTTTACCTAGATGAAGAGGTATAAGATAACCTCAATGGGTTATTCAAATGTATGGATGTGAAAAAGTGTATGCAAGAGTATTGCATGGTTAATTGATTGATTGACATGATCTAGCAAAGAAGGCTGAATAGAGAAGTAGAGAGCTACGAAAGTGATTGCTTGACAGATTTCCTAGCAGAACTGAAGATTGAAAAGAGAATGGAGGCCACTCAGTGAATTAGCATAAGAGCTAAATAGGATCTGGATTTGCAAAGTAAGTTTTATGTATCAGATCACACCCATTGATTACTTTCTAACCATTGTATCAGTCAAAATCTTTTAATTAGGTTGACCTAATAGTCATTGTCTAAATTATTTGAGAAAGGTGACATTCAGATGGAATGTTCTAAGACCTCTAACAAGGCCACTCCTGATAGGGTGATTAAATCCTTTAACCAGGTCACATTAAGAAATGTGTTTTGTAACCTTTAACTGGTTTGGCTCCTAGTAGAGCTCACTTTAGAAGAGTGAAAACTTGGTAGCATGTTACTGGTGGTTTTTCCCAATTTGGGTTTCCATTTTAAATATTGGTGTCAACTTGTGTGAATGTTTTGAGAATCAGAATGAATCCAAAGACATTATTGAAGATTTGTTCAGAATGAAAATGTTGCATCAAATGTTATATTCAGAATATTTGACACATTCATGCACAGGCAGTCACACTTTAGGATCTTGCCTAAAGTTGTGAAAGCCAGATAAGGGAAAAGAAAAGGAGGATCGGTCATAAGCAATATGATAGAAATAGCATGATACTGAGCTAGAATAGAAGAATATGCATGATAAATATGTCAACGTCTTTGGCATTGTCACCAAAGAGGGAGAAGTTTGCTGAAAGAGGGAGAGATTAATATACTTAGAGAAATAGGGAGAAGTTTACTGAAAGAGAGAGTCTACAGATGAATAGAAATAGAAAGATTTTAGTGTGATTATAGACACAGGGGGAGAAATTTTTTTCAAGATGAGAATCAGAATGAAGCTAAAGACATTAATGAAGATTTGTTCATATCAAGGAACACAGGTAGACTTTTTAGATTGTATGGTAACTGGTGCAGGAGCACCCTTGAGAAGCTAGCATGTTTGGTGGTCTCATGTTATCTTGGGTGTGTAAGTGTTTGAAAGACCATCTTGTAGGGCAATGTAAATACATAAGTTCATGTGGACCAAGAGTGTTTTAGATAGTTTTCATTTTATGCTTCTGTTTGGTCAAATAACTCTTTTTGGCTCAATTAAGTGAACTGTACTTGATGATGTCATCAAATGATAGGGTGATTTCATGCATGTACTTAGGGTCCTTGGATACCATAGGTGGTCTAACTAAGGTTAGATACATTAGATTAGTGTCTAAACACTTGAAAAATGCAAATATTGTAAAAGATGTAAAATGTTGCTATGCAACATTAGCAACTTTTGAAAAGTTGCTGACAACTTTTGTTGTTTGGAGGGTTTCAAAGTTTGAGTTGGAGTTGAACCCATCCAAGGAGTTAGGCACATGTGTAGTGAGGATATAAGGTGGAAAAACCCTAATTTGGAAGAAGGAAGTCATTTGTACGGATTTTGAACTTTGGAGCCAAGAGCTTTTGATGACAGAACATCAGATTTGAAGAGTTTTTGTTTTTTTTGTGGTGCATGGATTATTTTATAGAATGTGATCATTTGGTGCCATTTTTGGGCATGTTGTGAAGTGTTTCCATTAGCTAGTTTGAATTGTAATTACTTTTCTTTTGTAGGTTGTAAATTCTTTTGTTTCAGATAGCTTGCTGTCCAGTTTTGAGTGAGGAGCAAAGATGTGGACCTAACTCCACTTCCCACCATTGGTTCTATACAGACACTTGGGAAGGGAGACTAGGTCCATGGAGCTTCGAGAATCTGGAAGGAGGAGCTCTAAAAATGCATGCAAGTATTTTTAAGAACTTGCCCTAGGCGAGCTAAATGAATAGCCCAGTTAGGAAAAGAAAGTAACAGTTAGCTTAAAAGTGTAGGGGGTTGTTTGCATGAGCCAAAAAGGGACATGAATGTAATGAATGATGTTATGCAGGTACTTAGCAATGTGGAGGAGTTCCCAAGACATCAACTTGCCAAGTTTTGAAGCCAAAGACCTATAACTGGTCCAAAAACAAGAAAGAGGCCATATTCAAGAAACCAGGTGTACGGATAGTACTAGACCCTGAGACCTAGAAAATCCTTGTGGGTTTTTGGTTTAATTGAAGAATACCACAAGATATTTGGGGGTCCTTTGAGAGTTTTTCACTAAAAAAGTGTTTTCCTACATTTTAGGAGACCTAATTGGTGAAAAAGGCTACAAGGCCTTAAAGATAGGAAACTAGAACTCGATGGAGAAGTGGCTCAACTTGGAGTCTTAAAACCCATGTTGCAATCCATGATTGTAGTGAAATGAAGCCCTTGACCTCCTACAACTCAATTTCATGGTTAGGGCTTGGAAGGTTTAGATGTGAAGAGTCCTTGTAGAACACAAGAATTGTGACCTTAACAAGATAGGAAGATTCTTGGTTGGAGGGAAGGATTGAACCTTTCCAAGTGATAGAAGGTGGATTGAGGAAACCCTAGAGGTCCTAAGAGAGGCCTAAGAAGATTTTCAAGAAAACTCAGGAGGCTACTAGGAGTTGACCTTCAAGACAACAGAAGGGCTCTATGAATGGTTGGTCATGCCCTTTGGGCTTAGCAATGTTCCAAGCACCGTTATGAGGTTGATGAATGAGGTGTTGAAGGACTACATAGGAAAATTTGTAGTTGTGTACTTAGATTACATCCTATTTTTTAGTAAGACCAAGGAAGAACACCTCCAACATTTACATATTGTGATGAAGAAACTTCATGAGGAGAAGTTGTCCATTAACTTGGAAAAGTATGAATTTATGAAATAGCAGTTGATCTATCTTGGTTTTGTGGTGTCAAAAGGAACCTTGAAGATGGATCCCAGCAAGGTTGAGGCAATATTAAGTTGGCCTACCCCTACATGCAGTTTTGAGGTAAGAAGTTTTCATGGACTTGCACAATTTTATAGGAAGTTCATTAGAGGCTTTAGTGAAATATGTGCACTAGTCTTAGATACAATTAAGGGAGGAGTGAAAACCAAATTCAAATGGACTCTAGAGGCTAGTAGAGGTTTTGAAGTATTGAAAAAGAGAGTGGCAACACAACGTATTTTTGTTTTGCCAAATTTTGATAAGTTATTTACCCTCGAATGTGATGCAAGTGGTGTAGCTGTTGGGGCAGTATTGAATCAAGAGAATAGGCCAGTGGCATTTTATAGTGAGAAGTTGAATGAGGCCAAGAAGAGGTACTCTTCTTATGACCTAGATTTATATGCATTGGTGCAAGCCTTAAGGAAATGGAGGCACTATTTGTTGCCAAAGGAATTTGTAGTTTATACTGACAATAAAGCTTTGAGTTTTATCAATTCTCAGGAGAAGTTGAGCACCAAACACCTTAAATGGATGAAATATTTGCAGGCCTATACCTTTACTATCAAACATAAGAAAGGGCAGTTGAATAAAGTGGTTGATGCTTTGAGTAGGAGACTCTTGACAGTCCAAGAAGTGCAGCTGCAAGTATAGGCATAGAAAGCTTCAAGAAGCTTTATGAAGGTGATGAGGACTTCTTAGAAGCATACAAGGTATGTAAAGACTTCAAGAACCATTTCCATAGTCAATTTGTAGACTATACAATTTAGAATGATCTCTTTTTTAGAGAAGGGCAGCTATGTGTTCCCAAGGGATCTATGAGGGAGAATGTTATTCAAGAAAAACACAATGGCAGCTTAAGTGGGCATTTTGGCCTAAATAAGACACTAGAACTAGTGCAAAGGTTCT
>MU227665.1:1974460-1984562 GCA_018584345.1 Thuja plicata
AATTTTATAGGAAGTTCATTAGAGGCTTTAGTGAAATATGTGCACCAGTCTTAGATACAATTAAGGGAGGAGTGAAAACCAAATTCAAATGGACTCCAGAGGCTAGTAGAGGTTTTGAAGTATTGAAAAAGAGAGTGGCAACACAATGTATTTTGGTTTTGCCAAATTTTGATAAGTTATTTACCCTCGAATGTGATGCAAGTGGTGTAGCTGTTGGGGCAGTATTGAATCAAGAGAATAGGTCAGTGGCATTTTATAGTGAGAAGTTGAATGAGGCCAAGAAGAGGTACTCTTCTTATGACCTAGAGTTATATGCATTGGTGCAAGCCTTAAGGAAATGGAGGCACTATTTATTGCCAAAGGAATTTGTAGTTTATACTGACAATAAAGCTTTGAGTTTTATCAATTCTCAGGAGAAGTTGAGCACCAAACACCTTAAATGGATGGAATATTTGTAGGCCTATACCTTTACTATCAAACATAAGAAAGGGTAGTTGAATAAAGTGGCTGATGCTTTGAGTAGGAGACTCTTGATAGTCCAAGAAGTGCAGCTGCAGAGTATAGGCATAGAAAGCTTCAAGGAGCTTTATGAAGGTGATGAGGACTTCTCAGAAGCATTAGTCATATCACCTTTAGGTTTCCATTTGTCACTATGTTCATTAATCAAATCACTGCTAGTGTGAATTTTCTCAATGTGTTTATTTTCTTCAAAAATTTCACCTTTAATAATCTGACTATATTTCTCCATCTCTAGATACTTGTGTTGGAAAGCTACAATATAAATAATTGTTGTTTTGTCGTTGATGTCAAACCCTAACTGGTGAGACTATTTCTATATATTTGAGTACCATATCTATTGATTGTTGAAGAAGATTTGAAGGCAAGGATAACAAGAAGACCGAGTGAAATGGTTGAATTATGGGAA
This sequence comes from Thuja plicata, assembly GCA_018584345.1. Taxonomy (NCBI): domain Eukaryota; kingdom Viridiplantae; phylum Streptophyta; class Pinopsida; order Cupressales; family Cupressaceae; genus Thuja; species Thuja plicata. Next base: position 1,975,386 of record MU227665.1, read on the forward strand.
ATCACAAGGGTACTTGATTAGTTGGCACATTGGCAAAGTAATGATGTCACTAAGTCATGATGTCAGTTTACTGGGAACAGTATATGTCGAGTGAAGTTTGTCTCAACCAAGCACTAGTGTATGTCAAGCATAATTTTTTAGTGTTGACCGAGCACCAGTAAATTGCTGAGGAAAACAGTGATGATTGAATGGAAGAATACACTGTTGGCTGAGTAGCAGTATTTTGGTAATTGTTGAGATTTGATATCTCTGGCCGATATAATTGAATTTATTGGGATATTTAAAGTTAATTGAGGATAATCACGATTGATCCACACTATTTAAATGCACGAGTAACCATAATTAATGCATGGATCCAAGATTTAATTAGTGAGTACTTTAGAAAAATAAATTAAATGTAAAAATGGAAAGATCTATTGGATCTTACCTAACCTAAGATCTACGATCTTGATCAAACAGCAAAGATTTATTTTACCTAGATGAAGAGGTATAAGATAACCTCAATGGGTTAGTCAGATGTATGGATGTGAAAAAGTGTATGCAAGAGTATTGCATGGTTAATTGAATGATTGACATGATCTAGCAAAGAAGGTTGAACAGAGAAGTAGAGAGCTGCGAAAGTGATTGCTTGACAGATTTCCAAGTAGATCTGAAGATTGAAAAGAGAATGGAGGCCACTCAGTGAATTAGCATAAGAGCTAAATAGGATGTGGATTTGTGAAGTAAGTTGTATGTATCAGATCACACCCATTGATTACTTTCTAACCATTGTATCAGTCAAAATCCTTTAATTAGGTTGACCTAATAATCATTGTATAAATCCTTTGAGAAAGGTGACATTCAGATGGAATGTTCTAAGACCTCTAACAAGGCCACTCCTAACAGGGTGATTAAATCCTTTAACCAGGTCACATTTAGCAATGTGTTTTGTAACCTTTTACAGGGTTGGCTCCTAGCAGAGCTTACTTTAGAAGAGTGAAAACTTGGTAGCATGTTACTGGTGATTTTTCCCAATTTGGGTTTCCATGTTAAATACTGGTGTCAACTTGTGTGAATGTTTTGAGAATTAGAATGAATCTAAAGACATTAATGAAGATTTGTTCAGAATGAAACTGTTGCATCAAATGTTATATTCAGAATATTTGACACATTGATGCATGGGCAGGCACACTTTAGGATGTTGCCTAAAGCTGTGAAAGACAGATAAGGAAAAAGAAAAGGAGGATCGAGCATAAGCAAGATGACAGAAATAGCATGATACTGAGTTAGAATAGAAGAATATGCATGATAAAGATGTCAACGTCTTTGGCATTGTCATCAAAGAGGGAGAATTTTGTTGAAAGAGTGAGAGATTACTATACTTAGAGAAATAGGGAGAAGTTTACTGAAAGAGAGAGTCTATAGATGAACAGAAATAGAAAGATTTCAGTGTGATTACAGACACAGAGGGAGAAATGTTTTTCAAGATGAGAATCAGAATGAAGCTAAAGACATTAATGAAGATTTGTTCATATCAAGGAACACAGGCAGAATTTTTAGATTGTATGGTAACTATGGTTGAAAAATTATTGTTGGAAAGCTACAATGTAAACAATTGTTGTTTTGGGAGATTTTTGTTTTGGGAGGGCCAACTGAGCTTACAGCTCTTACAAAGTAATTTTTTTTACAAAGTGTTCTCAGTCATGAAAAAAACAAGCAACATTGGTTCTTGGATAGTTCCTTTATAGTTCTTCAATGATCTCTATCATTCTCTACTCTTCTATTCACTCAACATATTCATCTCCTCATCATCAACTAACAACAACAAGCTTTATCAAAAATATCTTACATATATATCTCACAAATTTACAAAGTAGGCTCCCAATATGAATATTACAAATATTACAAAGTCGACCTTCAATATAAAATACATTTAATATAGTAAATATCAAATTCATAGTCGACGCTCTTGTATATTCAATGTGTAGGTTATCAACAACCAAAATCCAACTTTGATTGCCTGGATTCCATGTCATACTCCCTCAATCTTTTCTACTGTCCAACTGCCATATATTGTTGTTCTGCTACAGTCTGACTGTCTGCAATTCTTTATAACTTGCCATAGACATAACCAAAACCAAATCAATCTTAGCTGGAGGTCATACATACCCCATACTGTCTTCCTCTAAGATCGCTTGCCCTAATTCATCGATCTCAATCTTTGATATCCAAAATACTTTTGTATCTCTGCTTCTATACTTAGTCAATTTATGAATCAGAAAAACTTATCTTTATAGGAATTAATCTAAAACCTAGATGTGTTTCCATAAATGACAACCAAAAAGTGAATCACATTTACACAAAATTGATCACTTGCCAACAAGTTCTAGAAGGTGTTAAGATTGGTGCATGCTCTTAATTTTCATTAGGTGCATTAATCACAAAAAAATGAAATGGTGTATGTTCTTCATTTTCATTAGGTGCATTAGGCGCATTCATCACATCAATTAGAAATGGTATATGTTCATTGCGTTTATTAGGTGCATTCTTCACATGCATTTGAATTGGTGTATGTTAATCATTTTCATTTGGTGCATTCATCATATCAATTTGTTTTGTTGCATGTACATCATTTTCATTAGGTACGTTAGATGACGTACCTTCACATAATCTCCTCATACGCTCCCTTTGTCTTTCATTTTCTACATCTCATTGTTCAATTGTTCCTCTCTTGTTCTTTCCCATCATTGATATCGATTTTCCTACATAATATCATTAACAATAAAAATAACTTCAAAATAAAGAAAACATAATATCATGATGAACATACACAATCAATTACCAAAAAAACTACAAATTATCATAAATTTTTTTATAATAAAAGGTATTAAAAATAAAAAGCTTCAAGAACAAACCAAAAGATAAGAGAAATCAATCATTTGAAATCATATGTGACAAAACAACTCTTACACTATCTGATACTATTGCAGAAAGACATGAAAACCTTCTGTGGGCCCTTGGAACAAGGTACAATACTATTTTTTAGGCTATTGGGAATTATATTTAGCTCAATAGAATATGTACGGGTTATGTTTAGTCAAAACTCGGTCAGGTTCTATTGAGATAAAGGTGCAACGTTCATATTGGTGTTAAATACACCATGTCCATAGGTTTACAAAACCTGTACACATTTTTTAATCTAAAAATGTTGCTTCGCCCTAAGACATATCCTAAACAAAATGTATGATTTAAGTGAAGAGAGAGAGAGAGAGAGAGAGAGAGAGAGAGAGAGAGAGAGACTACAATATAACTGACAATTAACACCCAAAATAGCGCCAAATTTTAGTGTAATTTTTTCTTTAAATTAGCCTTTATGCCAGAGAAAAAGTTGGCACCCAAGTGCATGCAGCCTTGGTACCCTTTTTTGTGTCGAGTTTGGCACCAAGTTTTACGTCGAAAAAGTTTGCTTCCTATTTTACTTATGGTATGACATCAAAAATAGCTTCTATTTTTTCTTTCAATTTGACGCAAAGTTTTTCTTCCATTATGACGTCCTTTTTCACCTCCAGTTTGGCTTATGATTTTACTTCTTATGTTGCTTCCAGGTTTACTTTTGATTTTGCTTCTAGGTTTGCTTCTGATTTTGCTTCCATTTTTACATCTTTTATTGCTTCTAATATGACTTCTATTATTGTAGATTTTTTTGCTTGTAAAGTTGCTTCCATTATTACTTCTTTGTTTGCTACCTGAATTTCTTCCTAGATAATGCCAAGTTTTGCTTCCTAATTAATGTAAAAGATTTCTTCCAAAATTGCTTCTAGTTTGGCTTCTATTGTTGCTTCCTTTTTTGCTTCTAAAAATTCTTCTTGTTTTGCTCCTATTTATTAATTTAATATCTTCTATTTCAATTAATTTAGTCATATATTTAGTGATATAAGGGCACGATTGAATCGAACCACCATCCTCCTACTTGTAAAGTAGGTGCTCATCTATTGAGCTAGTACCCTTTAAAAAATAATCATACCATGCATATACTAGTACTTTCCATTAAACATGATTTCAACACTCATGTTAACCAAGCTTAATTAGTAGTTTATAAATAATATCCCCACATAGATGATATTTAAACAATTATTTCTATTAGCTATTTATTGAGACAATACATAAATATATAACAATGATTCGAGACAAGTTGCTTCCATGATTCTTTATAGTATTAGTCTAATGCTAACATCAATTTACTCCTACAACATAAAAAACATTGGTTGTTCTAATAATTAATATTTAATTGTTGATTATCCCAGAAGTCACATTTACATGAGAAAATGTAGATCAAAAAGTGCATATCTTACATATAAGCTACTCAATTGAATCTTACATATTGTTACTAATTTTAACAACTACAAAAATTGGAAACATGCAACCTCACCATGCAAAAGAAAGTCATGAAATGGTCTACCAGACAAGGAAAGACATCTTACCATTGAGGATACTTTTCTCACTGTCAACTTTTACAGATAAGTTTCCTCATCTAAAGTTAAGTTAGGGAAGCTTTCCTCTAAGAGGGAAATAAATGATGAGAATGAATCAACCTACTCAATTATTTAATTAAATAATTTGCATGCATCCTTGGACCCAACCACTAAAAAATTTGCATGCATACTTGGACCCAATCAGTAAAAAAATTGCATGTATACTTAATAGTCTCTCAAATGTAGCACCTGACTTTTGTTGAAGTAACAAGGACACATGGTTTTGGAAAAGAATGCAATAATATTAAAATGTGTGTTGATCTGGCATTGTTTGGTTGTCTTTTGAAGCAATCTTGTCACCTTTAAATGCATTTGCTAAATCTGAGATTGCAATTGATGCAATATCAGTCGATCATATCAATGGCGGTGTCATGAGAAGATGAAAATGTCATTAAAGATCAACTGACATTGAGTTTAAACCTGAAAATTAGTACTTATTAACTAAAAAAGATAAGGATTTGTTTTATAGATTAATCTTTAAATACTATAGATACCAAAATAATTATTTTAGCAATTGCCTTGTTTGAGGAAGTAAAAATGAAGGATTATTCCCTAAGGGCCCGTTTGTTTGCTGGAAGATAGCTGGAAGATGAAAACGGGAAGATGTATTTTTGTACAGCCAAATTCCCATTTTGGTCCAAAATGAGAATTTGGCAAATTCCAAAAAAAAGGTGGAATTTGCCAAATTCTCATTTTGGACCAAAATGGGAATTTGGCCGTACAAAAATACATCTTCCCGTTTTCAAATTCCAGCCATCTTCAAGCAAACAAACGGGCCCTAATTGTATACTAATGCCAGATAATTGCAACTATTTATTCAGAAATAAAATACCCATTACAACCAAATATAGAATACCTTAAGAAACAAAAAGATGATCCTATAATACAATTTTTTTTTTAAAAAGGATGAAATTAAGACACCAAAGATTCTTTTACAAATGCTCAAGTGCTCCACTAAAGTGCTCCACTTGTCTTTAATTTGCAATTCTTAACAAGATGACAATATTAATATCAAACCATAAACATGCATTATGTTCATTATCTCATATGAAGGAACAAGTGACAATTTCAAATATAATATGTGCCTAAAGGAAATGTGATGATCGCAGCTTTAAAACAGAATATGGATTTCCATGAACACATAGACATGGATATTCAAAAGTATATGTGCATAGACAAGACATGTGAACTGTTTGGCAGAATGCCACAAAGAGATGTCTCCTTGACTCGTCACTTTGTTGAGAACAATGCTTTACAAACTGTTGAGAAATTAGGGGAACGATTCTAGGAAGGGTTTGAATATTTAGCTATAGACATTAGTGGATTGATTTACACTAAAAACTAAAAATGGGTGGATTAAAAGAATGCATCATAAAAGGTTCTAGAAACTTCCAATAAATGTTACTGACAAAGCACACCATGTGATTTCCATTTTCAAGGCATAATGGAAACAGAGGAGATGAAGGGTCGATGACAAATAGTAGTTTAACTGAAAGGATAGAGAAGGGGAGTTGAATAAATAAAATAAAATGATGAAGACAGAAATATGATATAAAGAAGAACAGAGGCATCGGCTAAAACAAAGGAGGGAAGAAGAGGGAGTAGGTAGCAACTCCAAGATAGGACATCAATCCAATGAGTGCCAATTTTCTAATGCAATATAGAATTGTTTTGTTCTGGGAATTTGTGAGTGTATTTTTTTTGTATGCTGCAATCTGAACTTTTACTTTCAAGCTGACATTCTTTGCAAATGTTTATTTTTCTGAGTTAGATGGTAGGAAGGAGTACCATTATGCTTCAATAAGCAACTTAACTAGGTTGAGCACGTGACTTGCACTTCATGCTTGGTTAAGATGTAGCACACATGTGATTATATATATTATTATCTCATATTGGTTTTTCACATTTTTTAATGGAGTATCTTGTACATACTTACTACTTGCACTCATATGAGAAATTTGTCTTGAATCTATATACATGTACACATATTGAATCTATATACATGTACACATATTGGATCCTTTGATTGAAATACAATTATTTTATCATATTGGTCTTTTAAGTTTTTCATATTTTTATCTCGTAGGCATTATCTATCAAGGTGTGGAAGCTATGATGTTTTAGTAAACCGAGTTGTTGGTTTCTAGAGCTCTTAAAAAGCTAGTACACCATGGTTTAATGGAGGGATATCATAGGTTGTGGCACTAAAACACGCCCTCTTAATTTATTTCGACTGTTTCATTGTGAGGATCTTAGTTCCATCTTTTAAACTAGGCATTGACTACATAGTTTGTAGTTGTAAAATATTATAGAGATGGAGGCAAGTGACAACAAAGTGGATCATGAGATAAACCACTTCCTTCATATGCATCCATCACTCGAGCTTTAAGTGAAGGCATTTGTAGTTATTTAAAAAAAGAATAACCATAAGGTTGTACATAAAAGGAACCACAAATGTACTATAGAACTGAGCATTTTTCTATTCCTCAAATTATTTATATTTGCATCCAAATAATCAATAATTCATCTATGGTGTGATTCAATGTGAAATAACATTGTCAAAAAATTTAGATCTTTATTTCCAATAAAATAATGTAAGTCATACTATGATACCATTAAATCTTGATTTAGAAATATGACTTTCGGTATCATTTTAATTGTCAATCCAAAGCCAATGAATCACTCTTGCTACATGTATGACAAACATATTAAATTAAGAAATAGCTATAATAATTATTAATGTCATTCAAGCAAATAAAAAGTATTAATAGAGTTGAAATTATAATATATATTACTAAAAAGTCAAGAATGTAATAAACGTGTCTATCCATTAAAAACAAAATATAACAAGATTAAAGAAAAATGTATTGGACAATGACATATTGACTTACAAAAACCAATAACCAATAACAATAAATATATCAAAACAACCAAAAACAAAATAAATAGATGTCTCATTTAAAATTATTTTGAAAATATAAATACTTGCTAATCATAGTCAACTTTATCTAATTCATAAAAAGACTCCATACTCATAGAAACTAATAATTGAAAGTAAATCATAAAAAACTATACTCCATACTCATATTCAATACGTAAGCATTTGGGATGCCTTGTGCCACGTCAGCAGTCGTAATGCATGTTTTGACTAAACCAAGTCATATAAGGAGCGTGGCTTTGAATTGAACTCACACATTCGTACAAGTGGTAATTATATTTAAATATTTTTATTTATTATACTCATTTTATGCCATATGTCATGCTCATTTACATCATGCTTAGTTTTCAACTAAATGAGTTTCATTTTATGTTTTTAACAGTTTGAGGAACACTTACATGGTTACAATTAGATACTTAAATATTTGTTATTATTTCGAACAATATAATAAATCAATGTTATAGTTGATGAGTTTAAAAGTGGCATTTTAATTTACTCATTTGCTTTGAACTTTTAGTTAGCTTTTTTCAGTTTAGGTGTGAATTTTCTAAGATTTCAACTAAAATAGTTTATAGATCTTAGGGTGATAACAAGTTATAAATATTTCCTTTTGGATTGATTTTGACAGGTTAGATATCTTGTAATACAACAAACATACATGATTTTAACATGTCAATTTTATTAAATTTTATAATTTTTTAAATTTGGAAACGGTGGATCATGCTTGCTATTAATAATTGATATATAGATTAGGGTGGTGGTCTCTTAGTTCATTTATCTAAATTGAAGGATTTAATGAGATACACTTATTGTTTTTCATAAATTTTGTGTCTTGAATCTATCTATAGAATCTATTGGTCTACTTTAAATGCACTTGAAATATTTTTTATTTTGTTTCCTTAAATGCTTGCATTAATTATTCATATGGTTGTGTAATATGCTTTTTCGTGATCTCATCTAACCCTTTAGATCTAATAAACGATTTAAAGTTTCTCATTGTCTATTTAGTTTTAGTTTCTATTTCTTTTGAAACATTACTATATTTTTTTATCTTTTTATGAGAAAGTTGTAATATATATCCAAATATAAATATATTTTTTTATATTAAAAGCAACAAAAACAAGGGTGTTGTCCCATTGTTGATATAAGTCCCATTTTTTATATCCAAATATGATTGTTATTTGTGTTTCCAAGTGTTGGATTTAATTATTTCCTAATAGATTTAAAAACCTTGATTGATCATTTTTTTTCCAAAGTTATTTTTACCACAAAAGACCACCTTGTAAATAAACCATAGGGTGAAATCACAATAGTGTGTCCCACTTTTTGGGACGAAGGATTTCAGACTTTCTTAAAAAAAAAAAAAATTGGTGGCTTCGTGCGAAGTGACTGATAAGCTTCGCGCGAAGTACCCTACGTGGGGGACTTCGTGCGAAGCCAAGACTTCGCTCGAAGTATCCCACGTAGGGTACTTCGCGCGAAGTCATTTTTCGCCAGAATTTACAGTATAAATTTCTGACTATCCATTTCATTTTTACTATTCACTTTTCGAGATTTTGTGGACCCGGGGCTTAGAGCGAACCAGTGACGACTAGTACGATGTCAGCAGCTCCCGAGCTTCTTCGACCTCTTGTGATTGTTACTAGTACTAGGTACACACATTTTTCTCATTTTTTATTGTAAATTGTATGTTTTATATTTATTTTAGTTAATTATTTGTTTTAAATA
>MU227665.1:1995649-2007750 GCA_018584345.1 Thuja plicata
AGGTAAATTAGGGGTCCTACCCCTACCCAACATTCACTAAATGCATGTTGCATGCTGCATCAATTCTAGGACTCATTAGAATATCTATTTTTCTGAGTTGATGCAAGCTTTCACACTTGAGGTGATGACTAAAGTTGTGAAAAAGAAACAATGATGTATGATGTATGAGTACAAGAACTATCAGTACATGCTAGGTATGATTCACTACCTGAATATTCTCAAGAAGTATGACACTTTGACATTGTTGTCAAAGAGGGAGATATTATGTGAATTGATGATTATCAGAAACAAGAGTGTTGAGGAACACAGAGAAAGAAAGAGGGAGTTTGAATAACTCACAAGAAGAATTAGCTTAGAGGGAGCAAAGTAGGATACAAAGAAAAAACCAAGGTTCCAAGGTTGCCATAATCAATTGCCAAGGTTTCCATCAATGTCAAAGAGGGAGATTGTTAACTAACTGATATTCACATGATGAGATGATGATGAAGACTGAGATCAAAGGTATACAAATTTGTAGAATACTCTTAGATCAGTTGTTATTTTTTCATTGATGTCAAGCAATTGATTTCTGATTCATATTGAGTTGCCATATCATTTAAAGTAAACTACAAGTTGAGGAAGAAAAGGAAAGAGAGCAAGTGAAAAGATGAAAGTGTTGAAGAACTTAACTGGGAAACTAATACATATCAGACAATGATTTAGTGATGATTGGTATAATTGTTTTCTACATTGTTTTCATGATAACAAAGTCGGTAACACAGCTTAGTCAAGTTGGTAAAGGAAATGAATGAGACTACCAAGTATGAGAAGTCATTCGGTAATGTAAGCAAAGGGAGCAGTCGGTAAAGAAAGCAGAATCAAGCACCAAGTGAAAACAGTCACTGAGTGGAAATGCTATTTGGTCATAGTTACCGAGTACCAAGTTCATGCAAAGGCACGAGAAAAGTTATTCACCGAGTGTTGTTAGTTACCGAGCAGTGAAGTTCATGTTACCGAGTCATAAAGTCAGTTACCGAGCAAGGAACAATTGTTGGAAGTTAATGATAAGATCGAATCTAAGACAGATCATGATGAGCTGGAAGATTCCACAGTAAAGGAAGAAGTTTGTTACAAGATCTACGAGCTGAAAAATCAAGATGAAGATTGAAGGTAGAGATTAAGCGGCAAAACAAATGTTGTGAGTCCCAAGAAGGGAACAAGTTCCAAGGTAAAAGTCAGGCGGTTTACCAAAGTCAGGTGGTTTACCGAGTGGCAAGAAATCATAAGGATGATCGAATGACTGAGATTGATTTGCGAAAAACCTAATCAAGGAGATTAAGAGGAAAAATGTTGTCTATATAAATGAAGCTACATGAATGTGAAGCTGCTGCTGGTTAATTAATGATTTAGGAAAAGGAAAAAGGTTGACAAAAGAGAAGTCATCGAGTGATACACGGAAAAGAAGAAGACTGAATTCTGAATTCTGAATAAAGATTATGAATGATTAATGGAAGAGTTTTTGAAGAAGTGATGAAGTATTGAATCCAGTAGACCAAGTGAGCAGAAAAGGATCTGATCAAGCAAAAGGTAGAAGACAGTTACTGCATTAACAGATCAAGTTATTTTATTGTATGCTTCATATTTGTATCAGAGAAATCTCTTAACCGAGTGGACTTGACAATCCTTTTGTAAATCCTAGAGATAGGTGACATTCTAGTAGATTGTTTTAAGTCCTTTCATTAGGCCACTTTTAACAGAGTGAAGATCCTAATAGATCTGAGGGAAATCCCTTGACCGGGTCACATTTAACAATGTGTTTTGTAATCTTTAACAGGATTGGCTCTTAACCGAGCATACTTCAGAAGAGTAATTTTTGGGGGTGACAAGTCCCATGGAGGTTTTTCTCAATTTGGGTTTCCTCATTAAATCTGGTGTTAATGTGTCATTATCTTATGTGGATGATATGTGTTAATGTTGTTGCTAAAATTGTCCAAGGTTGCATGTTGTCTAGAGTGCAGTAAATATAGGTTACCGAGTTGAATCAGATTTAGAGGTTGAGAGTTAAAATAGGTTAAAGTCCACTGATTCACCCCCCCTCTTTGTAGTGTTAGTTGGGGCACACATGTAGATTTTTATCTTTTGTATCTTATGCTTCCTTAGTTTTGTAGTTGATCAATTTGTTAGAATATTGGCACCTGTATTTTTGAATACCACTTTGTTCTTGAATGGTTGAGTAGTCTCAATTTTAGGTCACTCGTATAGATTCATGCATTGTCTACATCTTTGGCTGATAGATGTTTTGCCTTTGTTTTCCATCTACTCATTGTTTGAGTAATGTTGTTGGGGGCATTCATATAGATTGTTGTCTTTTGTATCTTCGGCTAACAAATATTTTGCATTTTTTTCCATCTTCTCATTGTTCAAGTAGTGTATTTGGGGGAACTCATACAGAATGATATTGATCGCCATCTTGGTTTCAAAGGAGGTTCTTCATTCAAAACTATTATAGTTATCATTTGATAGGTGTCCATATTTTTCTTGTTTCCCAAAGGAGGTTCTTCTTCACTGCATGTAGTTGCATCTCTCACTTTTCAAGAAGGGATTTTTCCCATGTGGTTTTTCTCCTTTTTCTCCACCTTTGGAGATTTTCATTGTACATGGATACCTAGTCAGGCCTTTTTTGGGACTTATTCATGCATTTTATGCATAGAGTTTTTTGTCTCCCTAAGTTTCACTTAAGGGGGGTGTTACAGTGTGCATATTAGATGTTTTAGGCACACTTGGATATGTTTCTTTAATTAATTATGCACATGCTAGAGAAAATTTTCATGCATATTAGTATGCATAATTAAAGCACATGTTTGCACATTCATCCTCTAGCTTAAGTTCACCCAGTGAGTCTAAATTTAGCTTAGTCTAATTTTAGTTAGGATCTAGTTTCCACATTGTGCATGTCATGCACTTCTAGTTTGCATATCTTAGCTTTAGTTTGCTATTTTTAGTTTGAGTTAGCTTTTATATTTTTAGATCTATTGCTTTCTATAAAAGTAATTTATCTCTTTATTGTAATTAATCTTGCAATTATGTGATCTTGCAATCATTGTAATCTTTTTTCTTTTGAAGAATATAGCAATTATTCTCTTTCTACCCTTGCTTGTGTAAAGTTTTTTCATTTGATGTTTAATCCTATTTTCTTGTGTTGAAAACTTCATCATCATTGTATATGGTGTCCCACTTTTTTCAAATGTCTTGTTTTTTGCTGAAATTACACATTTTTGAGAAAATATGATAATTTAATCCTTGAGAGGCCCCATTTGATGGAATAAATTAAAAATATTTAGATAAAATCCTCTTAGATCAAACTCTCTTTGATATAATCACTCTACTCCTCTATCACACCTACAATCGAGTCTCATTCACCTATCAAAATGCTAACAAAAAAATATTTTGACAATAGATTTTAGGGCGACCATATTAATTCATTTGACAAACCCAAATGCAGCATGGTACTGCTCAGATAAATATCTCCAATGATTATGATTTTAATATATATTGAGTGTATTACGACTTTGTATTTTTAGTTTTACTAAACATGGGTTGTCTGACCATTTAGAAACTTCTCTGTCCAATGCTTCTAAAAAAATTGTAAATTAGGAAAATTAATTATGAAAAATATCTAGGAATTAGGTATTTATATTATCTTTCTAACAAAAAAAATATAAAATGAATTTCAATATATACAGATCAAGTTAGAGCGCACAAAATGAAACTAAGTCCAAATTATAGTTAACGTCACTTCATAACTTAATAAATTTGAAAATATTCAACCAAATTGAATGAAACCAATTGCATGCCCTAGATATTGGTGTTACAAACCTGACTTTGAAAGGAATGTGTTTTTATCATTTTTGGAAAAAAAAAATGTTATGCTTGAAAAACTGAATGTCATTCCTTAAAAATGTTGATTTTTTATATAAACTACTTTTCAAAGGAGAAGGAAAAATAGATACAAATCAATTCCAAAAATTTTAAAATATATATATTTAGAAACTAATTTTTTTTTCCAAAAGTCACTAGTTTACATCATCTTCAAATTCTTAATGGTTTTGCAGAAATAGGTGTCTGAAAGTGATTTTTTTTCAAAATGTTCATCTCAGTGTCAAAGTTGGCAAAAAGGTGGAACACAATATTGTGGGACCACCCTACCAGCACTTTAATTAATCATGCACATTCTAGAGAATATTTTCATGCATATTATTATGCATAATTAAAGCACATGTTTGCACATTCATTCTCTAGCTTAAGTTCACTTAGTGAGTCTAAATTTAGCTTAGTCTAATTTTAGTTAGGCTCTAGTTTGCACATTGTGCATGTCATGCACTTCTAGTTTTCATATCTTAGATTTAGTTTTCTACTTTTAGTTTGAGTTAGATTTTCTATTTTTAGATCTATTCATTTCTATAAAAGCAATTGATCTCTTCATTGTAATTCATCCTACAATTATGTGATCTTTCATATTATAATCCTTTTACTTTTGAGGAATTTAACAATTATTTTCTTGCTGCCATTTTTTGTGGAAGGTATTTTTATTTGTTGTTTGATCTTAGGTGCTTCTATTGCAAACTTAAAGCATGTTGAAGTTTGCAACAGAAGCAACTAGGATCAAACAAAAAACATAAACACCTTCCACAAGAAAGGGTAACAAGAAAATAATTTCTATATTCATCAAAAGAAAAAAGATTAAAATGATTGCAAGATCACATAATTACAAGATTAATTACAATGAAGAGATCAATTGATTTTATAGAAAGCAATAGATCTAAAAATATAAAAGCATATGTGGAAGGTATTTTCATTTTTTGTTTGATCCTAGTTTCTTGTGTTGCAAACTTCAACATATGCAAGTGTGCCTAAAGTAACTAATATGCATGCTCTAACCCCCCCACCCCCCTTCCCTTAAGTTTTGACCAAAAACTCTATGCATGAATGAGTCCCGACAACAAAGGCCTGATTAGGTACCCATGTACAATCAAAATCTCTCAAAGCAAAGAAAATGAGAAAAAACCACTTGGGAAAAAATCCCTCTCCAAAAGTGAGAGATGCAAATACATGAAGTGCAGAAGAAACTCCTCTAGAACACAAGAAAAGTGTGGATACATGTTGAATGATAAATTTCATAGTGTTAAATGAAGAACCTCCTTTGAAACCAAGATGATGATTAACATCGATCTAAATGAGTTCCCAAAAAAAAATTACTCAAACAATGATCAGATGGAAAATAAAGGTAAAACATATGTCAGTTGAAGATGCAGAAGAAAACAATCTACATGAGTGCCCCCAATGACACTACTCAAAAAATGAGTAGATAGAAAACAATGGAAAAACATTTTTCAGTCAAAGATACATATGGCACATGAGTCTGAATGAGTAATGCAAATGACATTACTCAACCATGCAAGAACAAAGTGCTAGTAAAAAATAAAGGTGTCAATAGTCTAAAGAACTAATCAACTGTCAAACATGTTGATCTCCAAGTTTTGTTGTCTATTAGTGTCACACACTTAGTCATAATCAAGGAAGGTTGGTCAGTCATTACTATGACCGAGCCATACCACTAAGGTCGAGACCGAGCAAGTCAGTGGTCGCCAAGTACTCAATATTTTCTGAGCAGAATGATTGTTGAGTTGCATAGAAGAGTTAGTGTTGAGTGACAACATATAAATATGCTAAGCCAGACAGTATTGACCGAGCACTAGAGTTTACATATACCGAGTAAGAAAGTTTTGTATATGTGTTTGGAATGGCACAAACACCTAGGTAAACCATTGTGGCCAACTTCTATGAATCATTTAATGATCATTCACAGATATTTAATGCATTAATTACACTTTATTTTTAAGATCATGAATCCCTATGCAAGCCATGCAACCAATCAGAATTAGGGATGCCTAAGAGGCAAACTGTGATGAATCTAGATCGTTGATCTTCATCTGGATGTGTCTGTTAGAAACACTGAGAGGGGGGGTGAATCAGTGTTTGTCTATTAATTAATTTTTAGCAACTTAAACATAAATCAAACATACATTGAATGAAGCTTAACATAAGAACTCATAACACATCATATGATTACGGGGAAACCTTGATCAAAGGAAAACCCTGGTGGGAATTAGTACCCACAAATATTGTACTAGGTATAATGAACTTGTTAAAGTTCCTTTGCCCTGTTAGAAGCAGTCTTTACAATATGAGTACAATGACCTGGTTAAAGGTCTGGCCCTGTTAGGAGTCTTTTACAAAACCCTGTTAAAGGTATATGGCTCACTGCCCGATAGGATGAAGGCTACAACCTTCTGAAAGATGATATACACTATATCAAAATGAACTGATGTGATGACACTGCTGTCTGATCAGTTCCGTGTATGTGTGAATACTCTTACTCTCTTAAAGAGCTATATCATATACTAACTTCATCTTGCTTCTCTTCAATATCTTCCTCTTACATAATCATTGACACTTGTAACATAACTTTACATTACATACTTATATGTTCAAATCCGAATAGGTGCGACCCAAAACAAAACACTAGTCATCCCTAAAACAAAGTATACAACGCTTCCAAACAAGTCGGCTCAAGCGTTTTTACTAAAATTTTAATTACATCATTACAAACATATAACCAAAGGCGTTTGTCATTACATTACAAAATAATTCACGCTGATCAAAACACTAGTCGGCTTCCATGCTCTGTCTTCTAGACTGCTGGTCTATTGATCTACCTGTAACTTTGTTGTACTATTAATCTGTACTATGTGTGTCTGGATGTAGCATGTACACATGTCACACAACATATATATAAATGTGCATATGCTGACTTGGTCTCTCACACGTGCGCTGATGTGCTGATCGTTGAGTATCTCTGTCTGCCCTGTTTTCCATACTTAGTCATTTTGTCTTTCATGACAAAAAATAAACATGACTTTGTTTCCATGATGAAAACACAAAATGAGTCATGCATCCTCAGGAAGTCAAATTTCCAACAATCTCCCCCTTTGTCATTTATGGCAATAAAGGAATGTGGCCAAGTTACTCAAAATGACTTAACACAAAAAATGACTGTATATTATAACATTTTATTGATATATTCATATACTTCTCCGCATATACACATTCTATATTACTCCCCCTTTGACATTAATGAAAAATGTGTACAAAAACTTGTAAGTCTTTTGCATACTTACTCCATGTAAACTTCAGGGTACACAATTTGAAGAGATTGGATCTCTTTCTGCCAAAATACTTTCATTGCATCAACAGTATGTAGATGCGCGCATAGGGCATATGCCAGTTTCTCCATTTTCATCAGATCCATGCAAGGACCTTGATCATATGTCACCATGGTGTCATCAATCTATTTGATTTTCTCATTGAGGACTACTAGAGATGGCACAAGTGCATTTCTCAACTGGGTCTGTCTTATTCTTATCTTGCTGATTTCCAATTTTGCCTTCTCAAATTTATCCAACTGTCCTTGATAGACATTATTGCAAATGTTCATGTCTTGCATGGATGTTTCAACTGATTTTCTGATGCTATCCACCATGATCTCTGCCTCTTCTACCTTTTTAATGTGCTCAGAGGTGAACTTCACTCTGTCCATGCAGTTGGCCATAACTTTCTTTCCCTTAGCTGCCAATTCTTTCAGTATGGATTGCCCAATCTTTAAGGAGTTCAAGTCTAAGGCAAATTTATTTACCAAATCATTTGGTCTCTCCTTTTTGTATTCATCTTTTGCAATCTTAGTAGTTGAATCTACTAGGTTTGTAATGTGTGTTTTGAAGTTCGTCAGAATGTTGTCCACATCTTCAACTGATTGGACTTTGGCTACTTTTTGATCAGTAGGAACTAAGTCATTCAATATGTTCACTGTTTCCAAAAAGAAACGGTTCCTCGTTACTTGTTTCTCCTTTGCTTTTTCCATAGCAAGAACACTAATCTTGATTAGGTCTTCTTCTCCCCATGCATCTAGACTTTCTAAATCAGGAGTTAACCTTGACAACAATGAGGTAGATGGTTGAGTGGATGGTGAGAATATAGTATCCTGACTTGTATCCATGCATTCAACCTTTACTGGTATCTCTTTTATTGGTGTCTTATCACCTTGAGTATCTTTTTCTTCATTTATGTCAATTGGATCATTGGTGGGAGCTTCATCTTGTTGTGCAGAAGTATCTTTAGTGCTTACAAATGCTTTATCAATTGTGTCCATGTCTTTGTCAAATTTTGTCATGGATATCTTGATGTTAGCAACCACTATAGTATCTTCTGAGTCTTTATCTGTATCAGAAGTTATTGTCACTATGGGTGCTAAAACATGTGGACCTGTTGTAGGTGCTTTCTAAATCACTGGTTCTGTGGCCTGTTTGGGAGGAGCTGGAGTAACCTTTGTTGTAGGTTCCATTGATGGATACATGTGTCTATCCATAAACACTTGTGCAAATGCCTTTTCAGTCTCCTTACCTATCTGCTCATACTCTTTGTTCATAATTTGTAGGGTCCTTGTCTTAGTTCAGAGATGAGGCTTCACCAAATATATTAATATAACCTTCTCATCATGCAAGCATATAGGGAGAAGAGTATCCAATGTTTCTTCTCTTATCCCTATGTCTTCCTCAATTGCATGTCTTTTCATGATCTCCAATAAGTTCCATAATTGATCTGGTATCACTATCTTGAGTTCAAGAACTGACTTCTTAAACTTGATCATATGAGATATGATCATAGAGTGTATCTCAGTCTTATCAATTTCTTGATACTTGTCATATACTTTATAAAGTGTATCTAATCTCCCTTTATTCACAATCTTGTTCTTCAAAACATTTAGACTAGGTCTAAATCCTACCTCAGGAGGAGCTTGAGTATTCTTTGCTTTGCTCCGTGTGTTCCTTGATGATGGATGATTTTTGGGCGCCTATTTTCTTCCTCTAGACTTCTTTCTAGGTATTGAAGGTGGAGACGAGTCTAGGTCAATAGTGGTAGAGGGCACAGAGGTGCTCTCAACTTTCTTCTTCTTCTGGATCTATTCATCCTTCTCAAGTTTTTTTGCTATCTTGGCATCTCTAGCTTTGTCAAGATCTTCTTAAGTGACTCCATGTACTCTTAGAATGTTAGATGTAATTCTGGAAGCCTTCCTCTTGTTATCAACATTGTGTAAGATAGTATCCACTTCATTAATCTTCTCTCTGTAAGTGCCCCATCTAGGTTCATTAGGATCTTTGGGCGCGGACAATAGAACTTGCGCATATCCTTCTAGCACATGTTCTTCCACTTCATAACCAAGAGGATGAATCCATTTGGTTCTAGGTTCAACTACCTCCATGCAAGTACAATTTGTTTCTACCATGAAACATATGGTATCCTTATATTTGTCAACTATCTTCTCAGATAATCTAAACCTTTTCTGCATCTTGATCCTAAATGTCTTTATATCCATATCCATGGCATCCCTTGCACTGCTCTCTAAAGTGGCCTTAAGTGAAATCTAAGACATTGTGGGTTTGCTCCTGTCTAGATAAAGGTTTGCAACCTTTCCAACTATATGGAAATACAAGTAGATGATTAAAGATCCAAACCTGAATGTCTTGCTCCTGTCGTGCTTGATGATTTCAATGTTGTCAATCAATTGACCGCGCAAGATCTCACATAGGTTGTATTGAGTGTTATCCTTCACCATTCTGATAGCTGCTAGGACTGTTGCTGCAGAGCCATTATTCAACCTGCTTGCTTGCTAAAACTTATACCCAAGTATCATTGTTAAAAGTTTTATGTCATCTTCTTTGATAGGGTCAACTATCATTCCATGCTTGTCACTTCTAGATTGACAAACTTATTCAATTTTCTTCTTGACATCCTTACCAGTGGGAAAAATTGGTCCAGTCTTGGGAAGTCTGGTTAATTCATGGATTAGGTCTGTAGTGATGTGCACAGGGACCTCACCAATAAAGATCATCATGTATTCTGCTTAGCAAAATATTCACCCATTCTAGCTCATCAAACTCATGCACATTTGAGTATTCGAAAATAGGGTTATCAATCAAGTGCGTGAACTCATCCTTGAATGTGTAATCATGTTTCATCATAGATCCCATATGAGTGGCTATGATGATATCTCCTACTGTTTCTTTCTTACAGTAGATGTACACGTAGATATCTTCCACGTGAACAATGCCTAGCGGGGTTTTGGAGAAAGCCCCTTCCACATCATCTAGTATGGGTTTGAATGGATGTTTCTTGAATACAAATCTCTTCTTTTCTTCAATATCAAATACTACTGGAGTCGCCATACTTACTTGGAACTTGCTTAAGTAGGGTTTCATGAAATTTTGAAAGAGCGCGACTGTTAGGGTTCCATTCCAAACTTCTTATCCATTCGCTTAACTGCCAAATCTGTTATGCTTTCATCCCTTGATGCCTAGTGCTCTAATGCTCTCCAAATTCTGTGATATTGAATGCAAGTGTGAAGAAGATCGAACACTTACTTTATTTTATAAAATCTACCGCATTTAATGTTTGCAACCGTACACAAATTTCTCAGAGATTTTGAAAATTTGATCCTGATGCATTTCAGACAATGCATGAATGCATATAGCAATATTATTTGCTTATAAACATGAATTCATATGCGCATACTTAGCGGTGAGTATACCAATCGCGCAGGGGTCCTGAGCTAGAATAGCTCCCCCTAAGACCAAGAAGGTCTATTCAAGCAAAAGTAGAGGGTGCATCCACTGTGGATGCATCAACTACTTTGTCAACATCATTGTCCTTCTTTACTTCAACCCAAATTTTTCTTGAACCTTCATTTGCTTGAACAAACTTGACTTCTCCTTTTTCTTCAAATAGTGATTTCTTAGGATCCTCTTACTTTTGAGTTCTGGATCTACAAAACCTTGAGATGTGTCTAGCCTTTCCACATGTGTGACAAATGATAGGAGGTCTGATGCCCTTGTTCATTAAGCTACATTGTTTTGTTGTGTGTCCATTGTAGTTACATATCTGACATGTAGTGTTCTGCAAATTCCTTTGAGGTTGATTTCTCTGATTATTTTGATTCATTCTTCTTTGATTCTGCTATGACTGATTTCTTTGATTTGTTCTACAATGTATATCCATGTGACCAAAATTATTACAGGAGAAACAATAACCATTGGAAGGTCTTACCTCTTTGCAATCTCTTCCCAAATGACCATGTTTGTTACATGCATAACAAGTTCTGTTAACTTGCTTGATTTCCCCTTTAGGTGGATCTATTTTAATCTCTTCAATATTTTAAACTTTCTTTTCTTCTGAAGATGCTTCATGAGGTTTCTTTCTTTCTTGCAATAAATTGACTTCAATTTGTGCTACACTAAATCCAAGACCAGTAGTGTCGCCTTTTTGATTTTTTGCATTGAGTTGAGATTGAAGTGAATCAGAACTTGTGTGGATTTTATCAATCTTATCCTTTGTTTCTATTAATTCAGATTCCAACTTATTCTTTATGTTTTCCAATTCCAATACTTTCATGTTTTCTTTCAAGAGTTCATCATCTAGTTGTTTGCTTTCTTTGATCTTTTCTTCAATGGCAATTTGGTTGTTTGTGAGTTGTTCATCCAGATTTTCAACTTTATCTTTTAGAGACATATTCTCTTCATTGAGATTTTTGATCATTTTCCCTAAATCACTTGTAGAACAATCTTTCAAATCTTTTCTTAATTTCTTGATAAACATTTGTGAGCCATCAACTTTCAGTCTAAGTTCTTCATTTTCTTTTTCAGATCTATCAAGATCTTCAAGAGCTCTTTCAAGATTATTTTTCAAATGTTTTGCTTCTGCTGAGTCCATGATCTCCTCAAGTGGTTAAACTTATTTGCTGAGGACCAGAGCTCTGATACCAATTTTTAGAAACACTAAGAGGGGGAGGGGGGGTGAATCAGTGTTTGTCTATTAATTACTTTTTAGCAACTTAAACATAAATCAAACATACATTGAATGAAGCTTAACATAAGAACTCATAACACATGATATGATTACGGGGAAACCTTGATCAGAGGAAAACCCTGGTGGGAATTAGTACCCACAAATAT
>MU227665.1:2036306-2046492 GCA_018584345.1 Thuja plicata
TTAGTGATTCAGAATAAGTTGCATGTATTTTTGGACACTGTGCCAGTTTAATGGATCTACTGTCAATTTTACCACATAATTTATCAGTGATTCAGAATAACAAGTTGCAGGTTCTTTTGGGCATTGTGTCAGTTTGGAGGATCTATTGTGGACTTCCAGCACAAGAACAATTAGTAAAAATAGATAGACAGATCAAAAAGTTCACTTGCTTAAATAAGCAGCAAAACTGTACAGCTTCTTGCATGGCACAATTTCCTTTTAGATAGAAACTAAAACTTGGTTGAGATATTTACACTTCAATTTAATATTTAAAAAAATGAAATCAAGTTTTTACAAAGGTCCAAGTCAATGTACAATGTTCAAAATTTAAATGTCAGAAGTTTAAAAGATCACAACCTAATACGAAGTCAAAATTTAAATGTCAGAAGTTTAAAAGATCACAAAATCCAACAACAAATAACTAACACAGTAACAACAGATCTCAAAGCTTAGTAAGATATAGTTGTGAACTAAAATTGTTGGCGTAGTCAACAAAGATTGCAGCTATGGTGGATAGGAATCACTTTTGTTGACATGTACCACCAGAATCCTTTGCTCGCTACACTCCCTATCAACATGCATGTTCTCTTGCATGGAAAGTTTAGCCTTCTGTAATAGCCCACTTTGGTCATGATTTCAGAATTTACAATTGTGTTGGGTTTTACAAAGTGGAAGATCATTAGAATTTTATGTTTATCTTATAGGTATAAACTGGACAGATTGGTTGGTCAAAGTTTTTTTTTTTTTTTCAAAGGCATGAATGCTATAGTCCATTACCTTGGGAATCCATCAAAAGAGAGGTCGATTTGAAATCTAATTTAATGTTTGAAAAGAAGACAATTTACTATAATTGGTCAATTTTGGTAGGTGGTGTATCATATATAATGTCTTAAACTTTCCTTCAAGATATCAACACATAATAATTGGATTAAACAATTTCACATTTCAAGTGCAATGCTTACATGCCATATTGCACACTCATGCAGACAAGGTGTCATGATAAAACATGTCACACATGACACCCATCACCAATGCACCAAGCATTGTCACACAAGTGAAAGATGTCATTAATCATTTGATAAAATTATTGTGACAATTTCATAGGGTAGGGATCTTCTTACTTTAACAATCATCCTTACTCATAAATAAATAAGAGATGATGAAGATAGTATAACTTACCCCACAGATACCAACACCATGAACATATGTTCATAAGGTCATTGATGCAACAATAAAGACTCTGGCAAGCACAAACCAAAGGTTGGGTACGACAAAATTAATATATTAGAAAGCACCCAACAAACCACACAAACTATGATGCTAGGCACACAAAGGAGATTCCTAGGACTAGTTCTCCTTCAAGATATTTTCTTGAAAAAGTGTGAAATTCTCACTATCTAAGTGTCTAGACTACAATGCATTATGGGACATCGACACACTTATTTGGGACATCAATACATTTTCTAGACTTTAGCACGCCTTCACAAACTTAGCTCATCTATGATATAGTTCACCAATTGTGCTTCTATCTTGGTTAGGAATACACAAGAAGTAACTTCCTTGATTTAGAACATAAATATTTTAAGTTTTTGCAACATTGGACTTAATTTTGTAATAGATTATTAACACAAAAATAACCAAACAAGTTTTGAGAGTTTAACCACATAATATCCTACTTCCTAAATAACTAAAATTTCACAACATACAAGAGCACACATTTCCTAGGATGTGGATCAACACACCAATATAAGGATCAAACAATAAGAGGGCTAGAAAGAGAAGGGAACCAAATGTGATGTCCAACTTGCTCTACACTAGATGTTTTGACACTAGGCATGACTCCCAAGATTAAAATGTCATAACTCACAAGTGACTAAAAAAAAACCTCCAATTTTAGAGATACGACATGTAGAGAGTTTGTTTTTTTACTAAATCTCTAAACCCACATACAACTATTCACCTACACATGGGTATACACAAGCTACAAGAATAGTAATGAAGCTGAGGGTAGAAATACCACATGAGATACCATTTCTAACCATCCATTGCTCCAATTATACATCACATGGACAATAGTTTACTTGATCATTCTACAAGATTATGGAACTAGGTTTTCTAATCATGTTTCAATCGCATAGATAAACATGATAAAATAATAGAAAAATGTCATCCATGTTCAACACCACCATCAAGGCATGATAATAGAAAAGATAGATATCTTTTCAATTCTATGGGCATGTCACATTCTAACTCAAATGAGTTCAAAATAATAATTATAATTTTACAAAATAGGACTCATTTTGTAGGCACTCCCATGATCCTCCAAAGAATGTGTGTCCATAATAGTGGTTCAATGATACCTAATCATGTGGAATCCTAAGGTCCACCCCTATATACTACGTGCTAACTAAGTAGGTAGTCAACTAACACACCAATTGCCGCTAGAGTGACACATGGAAAAATCAAACAAGTACTTGACATAAAAATGTCATGCAAGAATAATAACATTGTAAAATTAGAAAGAACATGCTAATCAAATTACATACTATGAGATCAAATATACACATCAAGTTTACTATCCAACATAACCAAGAGGAGGAGCGGGTTAATGTATAAGATTTAGTGATGGAGTGTCATTGTGGGTACCAAGACCCTCATAAAAATTGAGGAGTACTACACATCCAACTTGTTAGGAAACTTGCAGCCACATTATGACAATTTACACATAACCCATTATAGATCTTATGCAAATAAACACTTAGAATCCACATGCAAGAGAATAGACAATATCCTCACAAAAAAAGTGACACAAGATATACCCTTGGAAAACCCTCATGAGGGAAAAACCCAGCCTCCAAAAGCATCTATCACCATGTATTACTTAGAAAAATACTATTGCAATAAAACCATGGAAGCCTTCAAATCCCTAACCACAACCAAGCACTCCATGTGAACAAGCATGAATCCATACATCCCATTCCATGCTTCCAACCTTCACAAATACTACCTTTGCTAAGCTGTCTAACCTCAACAACTACCCTTGTGGTTGCTTTCATATAAACAAGCTCCCACAAAACCACTAAGTGGTTTTACATAAACCATGTGCTAAAACCATGTGCTACCTAACCCCATTGACCCACATTCAATAGTGGTTACTTCATTTACTTTGTTTTTCCAATATTAAATAATTAGATCAAATAATATTACAATGTTACAATACAACACATCAAGAATATTCTATGGGAATCTCTACATGTTGCAGGTCCATCTAGGTAAAACATTTACATAATAAAATAAAATAATATAGTAATAAACATTATTATACAATGTGTACAACACACATTTTCCCATTAATCTCCCACTTGTTGTATACATTGCACAAAGATCAATACATAGCCACATAAATAAATAAGGGAATAATCCCTCCTAGCATGTATACACCATCATGAACCAAAGACCATGTGTTCCATCCAGGTACTTGCAACAAAATAAAAGTATCCACCATCTCATACATGAATAGTCCCGCCTCCTATTATGCCCCTACCACTGGAAATACATAGAAGCCATCCAAAGAGAAAGCCACCCAACCTACCACATAAGAATCATAAATCCTGTACCAGCTGATATACCAAAGCACAAATACTCAGTCCAAAGGTAATCGCATGTATCAGTAGCTATCAAAACCATAGCTGAAATAGAACCCACAACAAGTGCTAACCCATCCAACTATCTATTCCTCCAAGGTATACCAAGTGAATCCCACAACATCAACACATACAACTTGTAGCCTACAACTACAAGCCTCAAGTGCAATACCTGCCACATACACACCAAGAAGCTCCCACTGTAAAGGTAATGTCAAATTTGAAATCAATCCACTCACAACATCTCATAGAAGTGAATCCATTTAGTATCAAGGACATCCATAACAATATACAACATATAAACCAATATCCTGCAAACACAACTCTCACAACAAGTCTCCAACACTCTCTCAAGTTCTCCACAACCAACAAAGGAAAGAGATAAATAAAAAAACCATGCCATCTCCCACATGACACACATGAACACAAACCAATGATCACAAGCTCCAACCAATCTCCAATCCAATGTAAGTGAAACCAAACATCCAAGAAGATAACCAAGACGAAAGAGTGAAACACTGTAGATCAAACCTATACCATGTCCTTCTACACAAACCTCTAAATGCCAATTATGTCAAGTATGATCTCCTCCATAAAACCCCATATAAGAAGCCACAACAACACCCATACCATACCATATAACCAATCATGGATGTAAGCCTCTCACAAGAAGATCAAACTCAGAACCATTCCTAATCCAAGAAATATGCCCAATAAAACCATATCCTAAACTCAACCATAGTGATATCATAATAACAACATATGGACAAGGAGATAACCAATGCCAAACCACCTCTCAAATGAACCCTCTAGAAATAACTCACACCATAGCTCAAGATCCATATCAATGAAAGATAAGTATAAACATAATGCACATGAGAAAAAACAATGGGCTATACCTCTCAAGTAGTAAACTGCCGAGTAGACTAAGAGTGGGGAATAAGAATGCTCATCAAGATATCCAAGTCTCCAACCAAGACTAATCTAAGAACACTCCTCTCAAGTCCATACTAGGTGAATGTTCCCTGGTCTTCCTGTTGAAACCATCAACCATCCCAACACATACATCTCTAATTCCAAGAGAAATCTGTTGGAATAATCCCAAAGGATAACTGAGAGGGGGGGGTGAATCAGTTATCAACTAGTTTAATTCTTTTCTTCAATTAATTATAGAACAACATTAATCATTAACACATTTAGATAACACAAGATAGTACACAACAATTTTGGTTACAGGGATACCAAATAGGTAAAAACCCCGGTGGGAATTAGGACCCACAAAGAACTGTACTTGAGTATAATTATCCCTGTTAGA
Source organism: Thuja plicata (assembly GCA_018584345.1). Classification (NCBI taxonomy): domain Eukaryota; kingdom Viridiplantae; phylum Streptophyta; class Pinopsida; order Cupressales; family Cupressaceae; genus Thuja; species Thuja plicata. The sequence continues at coordinate 2,041,305 of MU227665.1, forward strand.
AGATCTTGCAAACTTGTTAGGAGTTTTTCTTTACAATGCAATAAGTACAGTGACTTGGTTAAAGGTCTGACCCTATTAGGAGTCTTTTACAAATAACCCTGTTAGGGGTGAGGACTCAGTGTCCAAAAAGCTCACTACTAAAATGATGAAGGTTGTAACCTTCAGTAAAACATATATGCACTATATCTGATAATTGAACTGTTTGAGTAAACCCATTGTCTTGATCAGTTCTAGTGTATTGTATGCTTTCACTTCATCTTCACATAGATCTTTTCTTGATGAATGCAATGTCTTTACTGTCCCAAAATAATGGACATTTTATTCTGTACTTTTTCTATCTCTCCTCTTATCATTCACACTTGGCGTTCATCAAATGAACTACTATAAGTATCTTCTCCAAAAGATGTGATCTTAGTCGGCTTTAAGAGTTCCTTCAATACTTCTTTAGTCGGCCAAATCAAGCACACAACCTGATTAGAACCACGCAACTCAAACTGAATAGACGTGATGCTTCACATAGTCGACTCTACCAAATTGAATCAATCATCCCGCTTCTGTTAGAACACATTTAGCGCCTTTAGATAATTATCGTTAACTCATAACTAAACATGAATACAAACATGCATATCCCAAAGATAGGCACAACTCAAGAAATAATGTAATTACGTTGGCTCTTCACAAATAATCTTTAGACACTATAACTGCCAAAATAGATTAACATAACTCAACTGAAACTGCATATCTGAATCTACGTGAATGCACATAGCAACCAAAACCTGTCTACACCATGGAAATAAACACGCAAGGCTTCAAAACATCTGTACTGATAATTGCATATAGAACACCATTGTATATATATGTTGTCATCAATGACAAACATACAATCAACAATTTGCACAAAAGAAAATCTCCAACAATCTCCCCCTTTGACATTGATGGCAACATATGATTAAAAACACCATCAATCCAAAAGTGATTCCTTTCTTTTTTTTTACAATCTTCTCAATATCCTCATCAAAGGTTCCTCTTCACTGTTGTAGCTCCTCTGACTGTGTTTTTGTTTTCATGACTATATACTCTCCCAGAGTATATGCTCCCCCTTTGACATCAATGGAAAAGGGTGCCAAACACAAATAAACACAGGTACTACTCCAGAAGTAGAGTAGTCAACCATTCATCAGTCACCAAGGACTGATGTTCTTTGCTGCAAATTCTAATCAGACTCAGGAAAGGGAATTACTCCCAGCTTCTCCCTGAGATACTCAAAAGTATCTTTTGATAAAGGCTTTGTAAAAATATTTGCTAGTTGTTCTTTAGAGCTCACATAATCCAACTTTACTTCTCTATCTGCAACTTTTTCTCTTAGAAAGTGATATTTGATCTCAATGTGTTTTTTCTTTGTGTGCATCACAAGGTTCTTTGACATATTGATAGTGCTAGTGTTATCATAGTGAATAACAATAGGATAATCAATCTAAATACCAAAGTCTTTAATCATCTATTTGATCCAAACCATTGTTGAACAATTCAATGTTGCTGCAACATACTCAGCTTCTGCTGTCGACTGAGAGATACAGTTCTGCTTCTTGCTTGTCCAAGTAACCAACCTGTCTCCAAGAAATACAACTCCTCCTGAGGTACTCTTCCTGTCATCAACACAACCTTCCCAATCTGCATCTGTATACACATGAAGTTGTATATTTTCTGAGTTAGGATACCATAAACCATAGTTTATAGTCCCCTTTAAGTATCTGAATATTCTTTTTATTTTTATTAGGTGATTTTGTTTAGGTTCAGCTACAAATCTTCCAACAATGCCAATTGCATTGGAAATATTTGGTCTAGATTGAGTAAGATATATGAGTTTTCCAATCATAGACTTGTATAGTGTCTTGTCAACTGCTGTGGAATCATCATCTTTTGAAAGCTTGCTTCCTGTTATCATGGGGGTGCTTACTAGTTTGCAGTCTTCTATTATGAAAGTTTTCAATATCTCCTTCACATACTTAGACTGATTTATGAATATGCCTTTGTCTGTTTGTTTTACATTCAATCCCAAAAAATATTTGATAGGTCCAATCATGCTCATTTCAAACTCACTTTGCATCTCTTTGGCAAATTCTGCACTAAGATTGTCATTACCTCCAAAGATAATGTCATCAACAAAAATAGCAACAAGTAGTAAACCTTCATCTGTCTCTCTTATGAATAAGTTACAATTTGTTGCTCCTTTTATGAATCCTATCTTTGTTAAGTAACCATCAAGTCTTTCATACCATGCTCTTGGGGCCTGTTTAAGTCCATAAAGTGCTTTCTTTAGTCTACATACCATGTCTAATTTGTTTGATAGATTAAATCCTTCAGGCTATTCTATGTAAACTTCTTCCTTCAAGTCACCATTCAGAAAATATGACTTGACATCCACCTGATATACTTTAAAGTTCTTGAATGTTTCATAGGCCAGGAACAACTTGATAGCTTCCAGTCTGTTCACAGGGGAAAATGTATTAGTGTAGTCTATTCCTTCTCTCTGCGGATATCCTTTACATACTAGTCTTGCTTTGTTTCTTACCGCTGTACCTTCTTCATTCATTTTATTCCTGAATATCTACTTTATTCAAATCACATTCTTGTCACGAGGTCTAGGGACTAGTTCCCATGTACCATTCTTGATTATCTGATCCAATTCTTCTTGCATAGATTTTTGCCAATCTGAATCGTTGCACACATCTTCAACACTTAAGGGTTCAATCTGAGAAAGTAAGCATACCTCTTCATCAACGGTTGAACCTTTTTCTCTGGATCTTGTCAAGACTTTAGTGCTCTGATCTCCAATGATGTCTTCCTTGGAGTGGTATTTGGATGTGTATTTTGAGTTTTTAGGAGTGACACTTTCATCTGTAATATGTGATTCTTCTTGACTTAGTTCAGGATTGTTGCATGAAACATCAATACAGTCAAACATTTCTTCAATAACTGTGTCCTTACTGATAGGTCTGGGTTCATCTTCAACCATGGGAGCACATTCATAGTATCTTTCTTGAATCATAAACTTCTCATCAATCTTTACATGAGTACTTTCAATGATCTTCTTCAATCTTAGATTAAAACATCTATAGGCTTTTCTTTTAGTAGAGTAATCAAGAAAAATGCCTTCATTGCTTCTAGCATCAAACTTGCCAATACTGTCATCTCTCTTGATGTAGCACTTGCTTCCAAAGATTCTGAAGTATTTTACAGTAGGTACATTACCAAACCAAAGTTCATAAGGTGTCTTGTTTGTGCCTGGCCTTAATTGGATTATATTGATAGTATAGACTGTTGTATTGACCGCATCTCTCCAATAGGTATGGGCAACCTTTCCTTCAATCATGATAGTGCACGTTGTGTCAAGTATTATTCTGTTCCTTCTTTCTGCAATCCCATTCTGCTGAGAGGTTCTAGGTGCACTTAACTGTCTTTCGATTCCATGTTCTTTGCAGTAATCATAAAACTTGTCAGAGGTGAATTCTCCTCCTCTATCAGATCTCAGACATTTTATCTTTAATCTAGATTCATTTTCAACCTTAGCTTTGAATGCTTTGAATTTCTCAAAAGCTTCAGATTTGTCTTTTAAAAACACAACCCACATCATCCTTGAAAAGTCATCAACAAAAAGAATGAAATACCTCTCTCCATAGTATGATCTTGTTTGAGTAGGTCCACATAGGTCTGTATGTATCAGATCTAATTTGTTCTCTGTAGAGTTCTGTTTACTCCTGAATGAGGTCCTCACATGCTTCCCCATCACACATTCCCTGCACATAGTATCAATTGGTCTTGCAATACTTGGAAGGTCTCTTACTGCCTTTACATTACTTATGTTGTCAAAATTGATATGACAAAGTCTCTTGTGCCATAGCCAACTATCATCCACTTTTGCAACAAAACAACTTACTTCAGAGTTGAGCTGAAATACACCACCTTTGGTCTTTGAGCCTGATGCAATCATGTCTCCTTCTTTGTTGTTGATAATACATCTATTGTTCTTGAATTCTAACTGATATCCTTTATCTCACAGTTGTCCAACACTTAGTAGGTTATGATGCAAACCATCAACATAAAGAACATCATTTGTCTTGTTCTTTCCATCTAAGGTTATAGATCCTCTGCCTATGATAGGTTTGGGAGTGTTATCTCCAAATATAACCATGCCATCTTTGTACTTATCTAGATGTAAAAATTTGTCTTTGTCACCTGTCATGTGATGTGAACACCCACTGTCTATTATCCAGTCTGTTCTGATGTCTACTTTGGAAACTAATGCTAAATCTTGTGCTTATTTTTCATCTTCAATGTCCATCTCCTCAAGCATTTTCTCAATGTCTGTAATGGAAATGAATCCAATTTCAAATTCTCCTGAGTCATCATCAGTTACACCATCTTCAACATGATAACATTCCTTAGTGTATTTGGGCTTGTAATCTGATTTGAACTTCTTGACTCTTGTAGGACACTTGGATGTAAAGTGGCCAACTTTGTTGCATGAAAAACATTTGAATGGTAGTTGTCCTTCATATTTCCCTTTACCTTTTCTTTCCTTCTTAGCAATCATAGCAATGATTTCTTCTAGTTCAGTATCAACTTCTTCCTTCTCATTATTATTAGAGTTGCTTAAAGATTTCTTACCATGGACTGAGGCTTTGAAGGTTGTTTCCATTTTAGGTTATGTCTTCAATCTTGATATCTCAAATGCAGATATTTTGCTGATCAGGGTTTCTCTTTTGAAGTCCTTTGAGAATTGCATGGTTTCATCCAAAATGTTAATCTTGCTTTCATAATCTATTTTCAATGTGGTCATCAGTTTGTCCATTATATCATCTTCCAAAATTTCTCCACCATTGTTCCTGATACCTGATACTGCTTCATTAATCCTTTGGTTATAAGCTCTGATGATCTCTTCAGGTAACCTTTCTAAATTATTGTATCGTTTCTTTCATGTCTTTCTGCGTGCATTCTTTTCTTGGATGTCTCTTTCAAACATATCTTCTAAGTATTTCTAGATTGAATATGCTTTTTCTGCCTTCTTGATCTCAGAAAATTCACTGTCAGATAGGGCACTGATTAGGGCCTCCTTGGCAATTGCATTTTGAGGGAATACTTCTTTTTGTTTAATTGTAGAGTCTTCTTCTGCAAGGTCTTTCAAGGT